>OX376374.1:60449195-60481591 GCA_947369275.1 Nemotelus nigrinus
ATGGTTACCGGCAATCGTAGCTCAAATCAGAGCTGCCGCTTTTGAAGCTGCATATTTTGTCAATATTGAAAAGCAAAACGGCTCAATGTGAACATCTATTAAGCTCCATTCTATTTTTGCCATATGTATCACAGCCATACCTAGCTACAATACTACTTTCGGCCCTTCAAAAGCTCCCTTTTCACCCAAATAATGCAAGTTTCATATAACTTGCGCTCACAACGGCAGCTCAGTGCCGAAATTACGTCACACCGGGACTCGATTAGCAATTTTCTCTGCAATTTCCGATTGCAACGACTGTCAAATTTATGGTATGCCATCTGTGCGTGGGGAATTTCATGGCATGCAATTTCATTTCGAAAATGCCTCTGAGCGGGAAGGACGTGCGCTATATCTGAGCGTCAAATGCTCTTAAGGAGTTATTTGAAATACAAATTCGATTTTTTCGCAATTTCCCACCATTTCATTGCTTAACGAGATCTAAAAATCCCTTTGAATTCCATATCCCTACAATTTCCTATAAGAAATAAAACATTCCCACAGTTCAGCGCCATTTTGAAACCAAGAACTGTCAAAATATTGCAAGGCAGATTGCCGAGCAAATTGCATACCATATTGCCTACCATTTATGGCAGACCATAAAATATTGCATACCATAGGCTGCCTCCACTGGCAATTTCAAATTTCATGCAATGGGAAATTGCTAGTGGAGGCAGCCTGTCACACCCATGTGACTTTCCGACACTTTCCGACGATCAGTCGGAAAGTTGAACAGCTGATCGCTTTGCTATGGACTTATTGCGCAGTGGACTTTCCGCGACTTTCCGCTCGACGATGGGAAAGTCTCGGAAAGTCGCATGGCTGTGACGAAATTTCGAGACTGTGCTGCCGTTGTGAGTGCAAATTTTATGATACTTGCATTATTTGGGTGAATATGGAGCTTTTGAAAGGCCGAAAATAGAATGATAGCTAGGTATGGCTGTGATACATATGGCAAAAATAGAACGGAGCTTCATAGATGGTCACATTGAGCAGTCTTGCTCTTTAGTAATGACAAGATATGCAGCTTCAAAAGCGGCAGCTCTGATTTGAGCTCTGGCTCACGCAAACCATGAATGAACTTTCCGGTCATGTGTAGGCCGGCGAGAGAAATATTGTCGGAAATATTTCTGGAAATGTTTCGGAAATGTTTCTGGAAATATTTCCGGAAATATTTCTGGTTATGTGTGGGACGGGGGTGATGGATAAAAAACAAACAAATATGTTCATTATGAACTTCATGCATAGTGAAAGAGTTGCTCATTGCCTATGAGCTATTCGTGAGGTCAGGGTATGATCGTTACCCCCGTCCCACACATAACCAGAAATATTTCCGGAAATATTTCCAGAAACATTTCCAGAAATATTTCCGACAATATTTCTCTCGCCGGCCTACACATGACCGGAAAGTTCATTCATGGTTTGCGTGAGCCAGAGCTCAAATCAGAGCTGCCGCTTTTGAATCTGCATATCTTGTCATTATTAAAGAGCAAGACTGCTCAATGTGACCATCTATCAAGCTCCATTCTATTTTTGCCATATGTATCACAGCCATACCTAGCTATCATTCTATTTTCGGCCCTTCAAAAGCTCCCTATTCACCCAAATAATGCAAGTATCATAAAACTTGCACTCACAACGGCAGCACAGTCCCGAAATTTCGTCACAGCCATGCGACTTTCCGAGACTTTCCGTCGATCAGTCGGAAACTTCAACAGCTGATCGCTTTATTGCGCAGTGGACTTTCCCGAGGTGTCGGAAATATTTCCGCGACTTTCCGCTCGACGATGGGAAAGTCTCGGAAAGTCACAAGGCTGTGACGTAGTTTCGGCACTGAGCTGCCGTTGTGAGTGCAAGTTTAATGAGACTTGCATTATTTGGGTGAAAAGGGAGCTTTTGAAGGGCCGAGAATGGTATTGTAGCTAGGTATGGCTGTGATACATATGGCAAAAATAGAATGGAGCTGCATAGATGGTCACATTGAGCCATGTTGCTATTTAATTTTGACGGGATATGCAGCTTCAAAAGTGGCAGCTCTGATTTGAGCTACGATTGCCGGTAACCATGAATGAACTTTCCGGTCATGTGTAGGCCGGCGAGAGAAATATTGTCGGAAATATTTCTGGAAATGTTTCTGGAAATATTTCCGGAAATATTTCTGGTCAAGTGTGGGAGCGGCCTTAGGATCCAGGTCTTGGATGAAGCGATTGAATTATAGGATTTGGATGCTCAGAGGCGCGACGAATAGCGTTGTTACATAACTGGAGCAGATGAGAGGAAAGAGGCTTGACTTTAGATTTTTGATAGAGCACACTATTCCCATAATAGTGGCCATTGGGCTTAAAGTGAAGAGAAGTGACATTTCGGAGAATACGGCGTTCAAAACGTGCCAGCTTCTCAAGTTGACTTGAGGGTGCTTGATGCCAGATAAGGGCACCGTAGGTAAGGATTGGTCTAATTAGCTGTTTATATGCTATGCTTTTAGCTCTAGAAGATATGATGGAATTTGGCTTGAAGATGCAGCCTATGAGATGATATGCTGTAGCAGCTTTGTTAAGACTTGCTTGAAGATGGCGACTGAGGCTCCAGCGCGGGTCAAGTTTTATGCCTAGGTATTTCACAGTCTGTGAAGGTTTTATTGTCTGGCCATTAATACTAATTTTGGAATTATTTATGTCTCTTATTCTTTTCCTGAAGTCCTTATGGGAACCTCTGAAGAATATCAGCTCACTTTTGTTGGCATTTATCTGCAAGCCCCATTTTGCATAGTATGCCACAAGCTGAATTGCGTAGTTTTGTAACACCGTTGTTACCACACGCGGATTATGATGTGAGTACCAGAACAGGAGATCGTCTGCATAAAGATTAATGGAAACATTTGTGGGGGAGTCACATGTAATTCCTGGGATGTCTGCCGTGAAAACGTTAAATAGAATTGGTCCGAGAATGGAACCTTGAGGTACACCTGAATCAATTTGGAATTCGTCAGAGGAAGCCCCATTGAACGTGACGAAAGCCTTTCTTCCGCTTAGAAAGTTATCAACAATTTTGATTGACCAAGTTGGGAAACCGAGATTGATCATTTTAAACAGGAGTCCTTCGATCCAAACGGAGTCGAAGGCCTTCTGTAGATCAATTAGACATGCACCCAAAACCCTTTTGTTTTGCATGCTTTCTTCTACGGCGTGTTTGAGAATCATTAGCGCGTCCACTGTAGAGTGTTTGGGTTTGAAACCGAATTGTCTTTCGGGTATTATATGATTGATATCAATGGTGTTATTAATTTGTTTTAGAATAACCCTTTCAAGTAGTTTTCCCACGTTTGAGAGAAGAGAGATAGGACGCGCATTAAGGACATCGCAAGTTCCTGAAGCTTTAGGAATAGGAAATATTTTCGCACGCTTCCAAGCAATTGAAAAATAGCCAATATTTAAACAGGAATTAAATAGGATGGACAGGTGCTCAAAGAAGCAAATAGGAAGCTTTTTAAGGATAAAATTAGATATTTTGTCAACTCCGGATGATTTTTTAGAGGAAAGGGTTGAAACCAGGGATAGAAGGATTTCCTTATTCACGAAGGAACCGTGGCCTTGGGGTTAGTGGAAGGATTTGTTGTACTGAACCTAGAAAGAGTCAGCAATTGATTTTCTTGGCGAAAACTAGAGACAGAACTTTTGACGAGTGAGGCAAAGGATGGGTCAGAACTAAGTTTCTCACCGCGATAGATGAGAGAAAAGGCAGTAGCGATTGAATCGGCAGTGGCTTTGTCATCCGGGAGCATATTGCCATTAGAAGTGAAGTTACTTCTTAGTTTTTGCGGCCAGTGATTTTGTTGATTTCTTGAAACATTTCCTTGCCAGGAACTATTTTTTGAAGACGTTCTTCAAATTTCTTACTGACATGGGCTTTGGTCTTGACCACGATGAGGATATTAATGCCTTTAATCAATGCTGACGTATATCTATATGAGTTGTTTTCTGTATTGAGGTATCTGTGGAAGATTCTGGTAAGACGTCGTCTTAAAGATTTCCGCCGATTATGAAGCTGAACGATATCTTGCGGTAAATCACGGAAGGCAAAGTTTGTGGATTTTTTGGGGAAAGCCAAGCTATCAATGACTAAGGACGTAATTTGGTTAAGTTGTTCAATAGCCTCATCTATTTCCTGCGAGGAGAGGTTACGCGAGCAGTCAAGACCAATGTTTTGAATATGATTTGCAACATCTATTGCGAATTGATCCCAGTTGATCTTATCGTATGGGATGAAAAGTTCGGGATCTACAGTCAAGAAATTTAGGCCACGATCGTTTTGGATGCACAATTGGATAAGCTGATGGTCTGATTCAGCGTCGTGGACTTGGCATTCGTAAGTGCCAAAATGTGGGAGAGAACTGACCAGGCTCGGAGATACAAGAAAGAAGTCAATTATGGATGAGGATCTTCGAAAGGTAGGTTCCTGGGGGAAGATGGGTTTGATAAAGCTAGGGTTTTGCGTCAGCCATTGCTTAATGGCCATGCCATAAGGGTTGTCAACACGATCGCCCCATGATTGTGATCGAGCGTTGAAATCACCCCCGAAAATTACTAATCCGAGTGAAGATGCTGTTGTTAGTATGCGGTTGAGATCCTGAGCCAGCACAGAACCACTGTAGCCATGATGAACATATGTGCCTACAAATACTATCTGATCACCACCTAGTTGGAAGCTAATGCAAATAATTTCTATAGCAGTTAGTCCTGGGATCAAATGTCTTTGGGTTTTGATCCGCTCTTTAATTAATAGGGCGGTACCCAATTTGGAGGAACTTTGGTCCTCGGAGGTGTCCTCGCGAATGATTTTGTATTTATCCATGGCTACCAGGTGGCGGGGCTTGAGTTTAGTTTCAGATAAGAAAAGAATATCGGGTTTCTCTTGATTCAGGAAATCCTGAACGAAGTTTCTCTTATAGATGGGTGCCAAGGCTGCAATATTTAAGGCTGCAAACTTAAGTTGACGCATTGCTAGCTAAGCGAAGGGCAAGTGAGATGAAAGCATCACGTTTTTCAGCTTGAGATGAAAGTCTTTTGAAGGTAGGGATAAACTCCTTGATTTGGTTAACCAAGGCGAAGAGATTGCAGCCGAACAAGTTCTGGCATTCACCAAAGACTACAGAGTCTATTGATGTTTGAGAATTGTTGGCGGGAACCTGAGTCATTTTTGCTGGAGGTGCTGCTGTTTTCTTAGTGTTGGGAGTTTTGTTACCAGCTTTAAAGTGGCTTGCGTATGAAACGCCAGGCCGAGTTGTGTTTTGGATTGCCGCTGCGACCAGTTGGCTCTTGCGGTCTTTTTCTAGTTTGGCGGCCTTTCGCCGCTCTTCAACTTTTTTGGCTTCCGGGCAGCCTCGATAGCTGGCTGGATGTCCTGTTGGTTTGCAGTTAACACAGAAAACTGCATCAGACCCTTTTGGCACCACGCAGTCCTTACTGGCGTGAACTTGGTTGCACTTGACACAACGTGTGCCAAGACCACAGTTGGAGGCAGTATACCCAAAGCGTTGACAGTTGAAGCACTGTGTAACGTTGTTCTTCTGCAGTCGGTCCCATTGAACTCGTTGGTGCAGAAGGTATTTAATATTAAGTAGAATCTTTGTGTCTACTCCTGGAGCGAGCTGGACAATAAAAATTCCTAAGCTCTTTGCCTCTTTTTGAGAGTGGGCTGTAGAGAAGCGCTTGACATGAGAGATCTGATCCCCCAATACATTTTTTAGTTCATTTAGCACATCATTTTCATCATATGATGTATGGATGCCTTTTAATAGTACAGTTGTCTTCTTAACACCCTGTGGGGTGTAAGTAAAGCAGGGAATTGACCTTGCTTTTAGAAGCTCGAAAAGACGCTGATGCGCCTCGATATCTTTTGGAAAAAGCGTTGTTCTATTGCCGTTGTTCACTTTTATTTGAAATTCGGGGGTTTTCCCTTTTTCATTAGCAAAAGCTGCTGCTATTGAAGCTCTGAAGCTTTTCAAATCGAGCTTGTGGCAGACAATGGGTGGAGTTCTACCACTTTTATTGGGTTTATTATGGCTTTGGGGGCTACTAGGTTTTGGGGCCATAAGACGTGGCACGGGAATAGAAATGGGACTTACAGCGGCACTAGCTCTGAAGCTTTTTAAATCGAGCTTGTGGCAGACAATGGGTGGAATTCTACCACTTTTATTGGGTTTATTATGGCTTTGGGGGGCTACTAGGTTTTGGGGCCATAAGACGTGGCACGGGACTAGAAATGGGACTTACAGCGGCACAAGCCTCCTCTACAACTGCCCTTAGCTCAGGGTAACCATCGAAAACCTTTTTCGATTTGGGAGCCATTGGTGTTAATGGTGGAGAAGTAGGCTTAGCCCGTTTCCTAGGGGCTGATGAATTTGAAGGGGTGCTTACTGGCAATTCGCTAGTGTTCACACCCCCCTCTGCAGCTATACTGAGTGTGTCAGTGCCATGAACATCGTCAGTGTCCATGGAAACACTTTCACATTCATTGGTCTCCTCGCCGTCCGAGGAGTCTTCTGCGTGCTCCGCTAGGTCGATGAACTCATCTTCATCAACTAGAACACTAGTGCAAATTTGTAATTTGCACTGGCCAATCAGTGCCATAATGAACTGTTCTCTAACATCCGCGTTATATTTACGGCATAGCTTACTGAGTTTTTGTATACACTTTTTAGCGAAATTTTCGCGCTCTTTTTGGACCTCTAGTGGATCCGGGCCGTCATCGGCCATCGCGGTCAGTTGCTCCTCGTGAAAACCCGATAAAATAATCAAATGCAAAAATTGAAAATATTAAAAATTTTAACAAATCTGTGCGCGAATCAATGCCAACCGCGCCAATACGCCCAACTCTTATTTTATGTATATATTGAAATATATAAAGAAAATAATTAAGGATACCCAACTTACACACTGGATCTATATCACTCACAACAACGGATAGCAGCTCTGCTCTGCTCTCACTGCACGTCCTGTTCGTTCGACTGCTCGACTCGAACTCCCTCATTGGCCTAAGATACATAGTGATGAAACAAACAAGCTATGCGAATGAGAGACTACAGTTATGTTTTCGCTCAACATTATTACTTGACATTATATTATGTGTTTACTTGACATTATTTAAAAAATAATGAAAGAGAGAACCTTTAACATCAACTGCAAAGCAGCAAGGTGTCGATTACTATGAGCATATGAATCCAAGTAAAGCAGTCAGTAACGTTTGCTGCCAGAATGCAATGACTATTTGGAGCCGTGTATTGATCGAAAAGGTTCCAAATTGGGCTATGAGATATGAAAAGTGATTTTTTGTTCCAAGATGCCACATCACATGAAGCAAAAGTGGTCAGAGACAGCTGGAAATTCTTACTATACTTGATTCCTCTTATTTCCTGATTGTTTTCATCACTATCTCTCGTATTTTCTTTAAAATATCTTCTCAATCAAAACAAAAATCAAAACTGGTTTTATGACTGAATCACCTCAAAATGTGAACAAAGTTTTTTGAAATCATATTAAATATTTTTTTATAAGTAGATAATATGTGCAAAAAAGAAGTTTCATCCAGATAAATACATCCGTTTTGATTCAGGGAAATAGATACGTTTAAATTCTTACATTTGCTTAATGCAAATATACGAGTACGAAAACCAAAGCCAGAGAAAGTCAACCATCTGGCTGTTGGGACACAGTTAATCGCTACCAGTGAAAGTTTACCATAGCATTGCTACTCAGTGAGTGTAAAGCAAAGAAGCCTATTTTTTTGATAGTTCGAGGCGTTAGTTATAGTGGTAATATCATTTAGCTTTTTATAACGAGAAGAGCTTCAGTGGCAATATTGAGTGCATGTTTGCCACTCTTAAAGTATAAACGTATTTTAATATTTCTTTTTGTAAACCAAAAGTGGCAAAAACAAGGGGTCAAATTAAAGTTTCGCCCCCGGTGAATGTTTAAACGCTCGGACAATTTTTTGAAAAAATTCGATCACTCTCCAAAGTTTCCCTATCCAAACTTCGATGAGCCGTAAAGTACTTTAAAACTTTGAACTGATTTCTTTAAAGAATTAGCAGACGCACATTAGGCTAAAACCTTCCTCAATCAGGCTCGATTGCGAATTGAAAACGCAGCCTCAATCCGGCAAGTAGATGCAGCTATGGACGTATGAGCTTTGATTAATAAATTTTCCAGCGTTGCTTTGCAAATAGAATTAAAATCGAAAGGCTTGGGCAATTTTATAGAGAATTTTTAATAAGCCATATAGACCGAGTGAAAAAATCGTGTCGATAGCAGTGCATGCTAACGCTGATCAATTGTGTTGGCCCTCCTAAGAACATAGAGCAAAATGAATTATAATAAGCGACAATCACTTTTTTGTTAAAGTTTGCAGCATGAAAAGCAGCCTGCAGAACAAAAGCATCCAAGGATTTGCACAGACCCTAACTTATTTTTCTATTTAATCCTTTAAATTTCAAGAACTATTGTCAAAATTTCTGATAATCAGATAGCCTGATGTCAGAGGAGCTCTAATGCGCAAAAAAACTGAAAGCTTTAGGTCCTTATATAATTTTTAATTTTTAACCTCGTACCGTCAAAATTTTTTGATTCACTTTTGTAGAATGCTTGAAACAAATATCTTTTTTTTTCTAAAAAAAAATACTTATTATAATTATTCTTTTTGGGCATTTGAATTCGCTTGCCACAGTTTGGGCAGTTATTTGTAGCTTGCGGAAAATTCTTGCTTTTCTGAACGACTTGCCATTTTTTTTACTTCTGATTCGTTTGAATTTGTAATGATTATATCAACCACGAAATCCATTTTTTTGTTGCTATGGACTTCTACATTCAAACTTTACACTAATTTATTCAGATATATGTTAAACAATAACAACATCATGTGAAAATCGCAATCTTCTATTTGCGGTATATTTCTATCCAGATAATTCCTTCCAATTCAATGCGGTTCCCGTACTTACTCCTAACCAGAGCTCCCACTTTTGATACAATTGTATCATTTTGATACATTTTTATTTAAAGCTTATATTTTTGATACAATGATACAGCAACTCACTGAATTATAGCAAAATGATACATTTTGTCATCCAGTAAATAAATTCAATTTTTTTAATATTGCTATAATTCAGTGATCTTCCCTCTCGAGTAGTAATAGCTGCCAACTTCAATCTACTTTACACTCTGAACTACGAAAGATATCTATTGTGTGATGGACTCTGAAGATTTGAAATGTTCAAGCTATTTAAATAATGACGAAATCGATGTAAATAATAACGATATCTTTTATAAGCTGAAGATTAATTTTTTTTTTTTTTTGGAAATTTAAAACGATGCTTTCACTAAAAATAATCTGCGTTCCTAATTAATATCGTGAAAATTTTGAGTGCATTCGCAAAGAACCTACATTTTGTCATAATTTTGTTTTGTGTGACTTCAATACTGACTTCAATACTAGGACAATATACCGATGAAAACAAAGAGCTTAAGCAATTTTTGATATTTGTTTTAGGCTCTATATTATTCAATAAATATAGTAGCTCGAAACTAAGTTTTTTTTTATTATTATTTATAGTTTCAGTACCTCGATCTAACTTCATGAACTTTTTGATACATTTTTACCAATATTAATTCACTTTTTGCAGAAATTTGATACGGCCGAAAATTCGAGAGTGGGAACACTGCTACTAACAAAGTAATTACCCTGAAACTAACAACAAAATCACACAGAGTCCTGGAGGATATGCTACAATGATAGTCATAATACGTTTATGTATATTCATTTATATCTTCTCACATGTTGCTATCATATACATAAGTAAACACAAGCTACATTCCAGGTCTTGAAAATCATTCACATGTCCGAGTACAAGCAAGAATGGAAAATTCACGAAAATTTGTCATGCTTTAACATTGAATAATGTACTCACAAGAGAAGAAGTTGAAGGAATTCCGTCTCTTGTACGAGTGCCAAACAAAAGATTCTTTCTTGAACTGAGATCCTAAACAGACCAAGTGCTGTGCTGCAGTGAAAAGCTCTTCGAGCTCACTTTGGTGTGAATTATTTTCTCAGGTCGCAAGGTGTAAACGTGTACGAAATTTTATTTTGTTTACTGAAATTCTTTTAAGTTTTCCGGAACGTGTGCAAATACGGATGCAAATTCCGCTGTACTTTGACTTTTTCCGTTAAAAAATTCGATTTTTTTTCTGTGTTCAAGAAGCAAAAAACTTTCTTTGAATTTTTCTGTTATTGTTTTTTTATTGGGAGTAGATATCAGAAGAATTGATTTCAATGAAATACACAGCAATTTAAATTTTGCAATTGCACTCAATTCCTGGTAATTCAGTATCGTTTAGATGAACAATGGATGCATTAGCACTGCTTCCATGTAATCTTAGAGGACTTCGATTCAAATACAATGTGTATAGTGAAGGTAATACCATAAGATATCCTAATTTTTTTATTAATATGTCATCATTTTGAATTTATTCATAGCTTGTGTATTTTGTCAAGCTAAACCAAAAACGCCCCAAACTGCTGAAAAAAAATCGTCCAACCATTGAAGAGTCCATTAAATGATATCACTTAGCATTATACTCCTGTCAGACGCATTTGAATGGTCATAGACAACTCTCAAGATTAGTGCGTCTACAATTCCACATTTCAAACATTGCCCTATCAAAAGTTTTGATCGCTCACACGGATCTCGATTCAAACGCAACAAATCAGCACACTGTCCTGATTCACATAAACGTTCTATTTACATTTTTATCATCTTTAAGCTAAAACCGGACTCAAAAACTACATACTCTAAATTTGAAAAACCTATCTTTTGTGCAAGTAAGTTCAAATCAATATTGACAAATACACTCTCCATATATCTCCAGTACAAATCAAAACACAAATCATGGAATATCTCGAAAGCGCTAAAATGTAGATAGAATCAGGGTAGCACAGATACTACAGCTCTGCCGTCTTCGCCGTTTAAAATTGCATTTGGCTAGGTGCCAGGATTCACTATAGCAGATATCAGGTAGTTGTGGCGTTGCGTTCGTTTTGTTTCACATTCATAAAAAAAAACCTTATCATTACAATCAGCGTTGCCACTTTGGTCCATTGGGACCATTTTTGGTCCCTTTTACAGAAAGTTTTTAATTTTGATCCTTTGGTCCCTTTTTTGGGAAAACCAGTAGGTTTTGGTCCCGTTCGCATCTACCAGCAATTTGCTTTGCTTTCATTTCAACCAACCTTTAATTATCCTTACCAAATCTACAAATAAAATCCCTAATCTCTGCTTTCATCGATAATTTTGAACTTTGTTTCATTTGAAATCAAAAAGAAGAGCTACCTGCGCTGCGTGCACTCCTTCAAAGCAAAAACTTCTTTGCATATTTCACGATTCACTTTAATTTGTTAGTATACATGTCAATCTACTACTAAAGCATAAAAAAATACAAACATAATTAATTTTCAGTGCACATATCTCCGTTCTATGCAGTTTATTGAATTATGTGTGGTAATTACAGAAAAGTGACATTTTTTTGAAGAAATGTTTGCCTAAAAAGATTTACATAATTTGATCCTGAATCAACATGTGAAAATTTTTATATTTTCAGTATTTTGATATGACTAATTTTTTGCTTTAATTTGTAACTAACTCACTATTGAGTGTATAATGTGCTTAAAAAGTTAGTAAATTTTCTAACGAAATGAGCGTATGAACTAAAAATATGGCAATCGATGACAATTTTGAAATTTTATTTAAATTAAAATTTTTAGTATGTATGTCTGTCCTTTTGAAGTAAAAAAACAACATTTTAGTTTTCAGAGTGCATACCTAAAATTTCGCTACTTTCTTTGGGATTTCATTGAATTGCGTGACAATATATTTATATTTTCTTGAAGAATTGTTTTAAATTCAATAAGTGCATTTTGATTTGTTAATGCCGCATATAAATATTTGTGCTGGATGGCTGATTCTACATCAAAGACTGCTTCTTTCTCGTAAACGAGAGCTTTGAAATAAAAAGAAACCATTTATTTACAAAGATGCACATACATATGCATCTATTTTATGTATAATATAATCGAAAAATGTTATATTTTCAGTATTTTGAAGACTTTTTTGAATTTTATCTTGGTTGGTCCCCTTTGGTCCTTTTTTTCCAAAATGTTGGTCCTCAAATATTTTTTTTCGTGGCAACACTGATTACAATACTGTTCGTACTGCGGACAAGTTGATGTTGATACTATTATGTTTCTGTCCAAACAATATAATCGACGTTATTGACTTTTAAGGCGCATTCTGTTGAAGTTGTTGATAATGGATCAATGGTTGCGTTTAAACTATTTGGCTGCTGGAAAAGCGTATGACGTAGCTGTTCGAGGGACAGGCAGAAACTAAGGTGTTTTAGTGTGAAAGTAAAGCTTGCGGAATACATTCCCAAACTGGATTTTTAAAATTTTCTGCAGAGCTCTGGAAGTAATATGGGCTAAAGTTATTTAAATGACAGTATATTTCTACATGGTAGCACGTTATTTTCACCTCCTATAAACTCTGTAACTGAAAGAATTCAACGACTTGATTTTCCTTTCCATTGCTACACAACTACGCTGCCATGCTCATTTTGTAATTGTTTTGCAACTTCAATCGAACTTGTAGCTATGACAGGTACTTATATAAAAAAAACATTCAAACCAACAACCCTACTGAAAAATCTTTGATTGATAGAAAAAAATTCAAAATTTTGATAAACTTCTTACTTTGTCTACATAGTAATTTTTGTAATTTCTCTTTGGACAAGAACGGGAATCCTTCACCAATACTTCGCTATTTTCAGCACCCAAAATTTGTGTTCACGAGGGCTGACACCTTGAAACATGCATCCAATTGAAATTCACAGACTATATTGGCCTTAAATAAATTTCAGCCCGATCGAAGTGATCTTGAAATGAGAGTAACACTGTGGCAGTAGTGCCACCCCGAAATATAACTAAGAAAAAAAATCTTGTTGTCCCATAAATTTCGATTCGGTCAATAGATTTTGACAAAATTCACCCATTAGCTTCGCTTTACTCGGAGCAAACTTTGGTGAAACACTAGTTTGGAGCTACTAACTATGATAATGTTATTACCTTGAATTTTGGAAATTTGCTCAGGAGAATAAAGTTTTTTGAGAGAGTTATGGAGCAAAAACTTCCATAAAATAAAAAAAAAAAAATCATAAGGTAAATGAACCTAAATGTAGGCCAAATTTGGTAGAAGTTTAGTTGAAAAAACATGATAATGGCGCCAGCTGTGGTAATTTTTCTAATTTGAGACGCAATGTTATCATTACTTTTGTATCCTCACAATTTCCAAATGCAGTCGTCAGATAGAATCGATATTCGCAGAGCCTGTTGACTTGACTACACGAGTAATTTCTCTTATTTTCATATCAATAAATGCTAACTTAAGTATTCACATGACAAAATTCTACAATGAAAATAAGAAACCAATGTCTAATTCATCCAAATTACGAAAATTTCTCGGATGGCATCCCCAAAATTCTTTTTGTCCCTGTGACTTTCGATGAAGTCATCGGATGAAAATGAAATTCATAGGGTTAGATGAATTTGAAGTGAAAGAGCTGTTGTAGACTTTAGATTGCAATGCTGATAAAATGTTGTCATCAAAGTTGTTATAATAAATGCCACATTCTTGTTGTTATAATAAATGCCACATTCTAAGCTTTATGCTTTGTAAGATAAGAATCCGATAATGAATATAAGGAACAAGTTTTTGATTTTCCTACATTCTGAAATTCATGCAAGTGGTAACCCAGAAAACCGTTTCATACTATGAGCTTGAGTAGCCTAGTGGGTAGAGCACTGGCTTCTTGCGTGTGGGGTCCCTGGTTCGAATCCAGGTTCGGACGAGGGTCCGCGCACCAAGCTTTGAGTTCACCTAGCTCTGATTTAGGTACCTGATTTAAATCAGGGGTAAAGTGAGTCGTGGAACTAATCACTCCACACTCGTATCCACAATGATTAAAAAAATTGTAATGAAGCTCTCTACCAGCTTCAACCCCTAGACCCGTACGAGGGTTGTCGTGGGATTGCTTTACTTTACTATGAGATTCAATTCACACTATGAGATTCATAGCCTTCGAAACAAGTCGGTTCAAACATTTGTGCTTCGAGCGATTCTGCTGTGCTAGAGTATTCTTATGATAAGAGCAATGCTTAAAATTTCCCTTATATAAATTGAGGATAAAGTTGAGGTATAGGTTAGATAAAAATGCAAGAGCCTGCCAGTGCCAAGCTACTCGGGAACATTGCGTAAGAAATAAAATTGTTATGACTGACAGGCGAAATAGAATTTTGAGAACAGAGATTTTTAAATTTCTCAAAAAGTCATCAGAAACATACTTCACTTCCGCATTTGCTCTAAGTGAAATTATAGTTTTTGTGGTCACACAAAAATGTCTTAAAAAATCCACACATAAATGTATTTCTTCACCGTTATATGAACTAGAGACATGTTTTTGGTTTGCATGCGTTCTGTAAGTGACGTTTCTACAAATACTACACGCTCTGGTAAATACATTGTTCTTTGCATGATAGTTCTTTGGACATGCTATAATGGTTTTTGGTGACTGTTAACTAAGGTATAAATGTGGTCTGTCTTTTCAGTTTATTTCTCCAAGTGCTGAGTTATTTTTCGGCAAAATTTTGCTAAAGAGCTGGGTACTGAAATAATAAAGTGTGTAGCTATACGTAACGTAGCGCAAAATTTATGGCTAGGCAAGTTTCGTAAGCCTTTATCATTAAAAAGGGTCAGCATCTGTACTACCGCCAACACATTAACTTGCAACTAAACAAAGCAAGGAGCGCCTATATGTCTGATCGCAAACTTTTCATAATAGATCAGGCTTCTCAAAAATGTACCCAGAAATAGATTATCTACCCAATATCGAGTGACCTCTGGCATTCAAATTTACAGTTATACAACACCAATACATGACATACGTCAAAGTGCAGTACGATCGAGACTACGTTAGTAGCTCAACGCTGATATGCAAATAAGAGAGGACGATTCAAAACTATTCAATGAATATAACTAACAATTTATAAAGATAGTACATATTTTATAAGTATAAATCTTAGGTCAAACGATTATTTTATATGAATTAATTGAATTTGGCAGGAAATCCTGCCTATTTCCGCGGGCCCCCTTTTTTAAGCTAGGATAAAAATAGTCAAGGTTACTGATGTTAAAAGTTGTTGCTCCTTTTCCTTCAATGTTTTAGCTACAATATTATAAGATCAATCTTTAAAATAGATTCACAATATTTAAACAACCCAAATAACTAAGTTATTAGTGACATCGAGTGCCCAGATGGTCATTAAATCCCGTATAAGTCACGATTAAGAGTCCTAGCTTTAAATATTTAGAATGTTTTGTAACTATAAGAAAAACTCTAGCGCACCTGAACCACTAGAAACACTAATGTTCGAAGAACAGTAGAAGAATCGTGCAGGTTTTGAGTGCATATTCCACCACATGAGGCCAAACTGTTTCAAACGCCACGTTTTACTTTGGTCTCAAAAATGCACTATAGCTCATATGGTGGAAGGTTTCAGATATTACCACTGGCATGAATTTCAACGTTTATGAGAGCAAAACACCGGTTAATTATATTCGTTATCAGTTGCTTATTTCACAAAATTTTGAAAGCAGCACCTCATATAACATCAATGAAGAAAATGCTCAGTGCCTGCAGCACTGTAACTGAAGTAAGTGTTTGGGGCTGCGATCCGAAAAATTTGCAGAACTTTGGGAATTGAAACATCGGTTATTTATTTTCATTGTAAATGTTTCTGGTATGTATACTAACTGTAAGCATTTATTGATACAAAAGTAGCACAACCGACTCATGCTGGCAACCTTCTGCTAGTATCAAAGCCAAGAATATATCACATCTGCTTCACATTGTTATATAACATTCGAATTTATAGGAGTATTAAGAAATTAAGGGTTACCTGCAGTGAGTTTTTTCAAATAATCAAAAACTTAGTATTTGCTGTTTATTGTCAATACAATATCATTACCATTTGAAAAATCTACGATAAAACCGCTTAATAAAGATATTGCCATTAAATACAAAACCAACAATAGCTGGCAACCCTATTGTGGCTTTTCAACCAAATTTAGCCTGAATAATAGGTTCCATTAATTGTATGAAATTTGTATTGATTTCATGACTGCACTGGAAGTTATAGTGCAAAAAATTTTATTTTCCTGAGCGAATTTTCAAAACCAAAGACACCAAAATTACTACTAATTGAATTTTTAAACCAAATTTCGACCAAACAGAGTTTAGAGTAAGGTTCAGCAACTGTGTAAATTTCATGAAAATCTGGTAACTTATTCACATTTCATAGGGCAAAAACCAGTTTTTTTCTTTGTAATTTTTCCAGATGGCACCACTGACACAGAGCTGCCCACAATTTAAAATCGCTTCTATCAGACCTGGTTCTATTCAAGTCCGATGCATTCTGTGAATTTCAGTTGTATCTGATTACTGGTTCGCGAGTTCCCGTGAACAGAAGTTTGTGATAGCCATACAATTTTATCCGGCACACATACATATGAACGCTTCGTACAAAACCGGTATTTGCAAACCAAGACATAGCTTAAGAACTACATATAGCTCGGAAAGTACGTGAATTGCGAAACAATTGCGGGAAGTAGATAGCAATATCTAAGTCCAAGTTGGAAAAAGACACAAAGTACCCCGCCAAGCAACCATGCTACGATCAAATACGTTTCTCCTTCCCACAAGGCAATTCATATGTGCTTTGCCAAAGAGACTATTTTAACGAATGGCGATTTATGCAATATTGATTTTCTTAAAGTATTTTCTGAGTATTAAAATGGTAAGCGATAAGGTAGTTAACGCGGAATACTACTTTTGATACCATATGGCGAGTAAAACGAATATCTCCGACACTTTTATGCAACCCAATACAGGGAATTTCGTTTGCTGCCAGTGAATGTTTGCTGCGCTTACTGTTTCTTGATGGGATTATTCGCAAGCCAACACACTCTCACCTATCAGCTCACACGGATATATACATTCTCACCTGTCGTTTGACAGTATATTTTCTCACTTTCGCATGTGATACAGTAAACATATTTTGGTTTTATCTCTTTTTACGTGCCAGCTGATGGTAAATCCTTTACTCCCTGCCAATCTCTTCCATCAATAAATCACGTACTTTCAGCCCCCTGACCAAGCTCATGAGGAGCTTCCATGCACGTACACAGTCTGCGCACACATACATGGAAATCGGGTGAAAGCTCACGATTTACGGTATATTCCCAATCCCGAATTGGGAACTGCTGTAAATTTGCTCAATACCGTGCGCATGCCGATGTACCTGAAAAAAGTGTTTTGGAACCGGTATTTTACACAATCTGATCTGCTGACAACCCAATGGGAATCGCTGTAATGCATTCCGGACGAAATATATAAAGAAAACATTTTTGGTATTGAAAATGTAATGTGCTTGCAAGGGGTTTTCCAAAAGTCCATGACTGGCCAATGAAAATCACTCGCAGAAATAAAGGAAAAAGAACTTGCGAGCATACATACATCGGCTATGGTTAGTGTGCTATATAAAGCGGTGAAAGTTTCGGAGCATTTCAAATCATATCGGGTAAGTAAAATGTGTGAAAAATAACAGTACCAATTCCCCCTAGTAGCAAAGAGAATGCGTTATTGGAATAGCCACACATGCAGAGGTACAGTCGGCCACCGGCCAACGCTTCAATTCGTATTCACCCTAGATGACGGAAATGCGAGAATACGATGCCGTGCTTTCCAAAAAGCTCTTATACATAAAGCTACGAATATATCCGTAAGCATTACTTTTCCCGTTGGGAAGTAACAAAACAGCTACAGCTACCTTTGGAAATGAGATTGTCATTCAATGTACTAATTCAGATCTAGTTATGGCATCCTGAATACTACAAGCCCACATCTGATTTCTTGAAGACTGGCTAGATAAATGGAGAATCAGAATGAACGAAATGGGTGTTATAAATGCGCTTAAAACCCACATTGAAGCCGGTTTTGAATTGAATTGACGTGATTTGATTCAAGTTTGTATAGCATTAAAACCAAATATTTTAATTAAAAGGTAAAATTTTTTCTTCCGAAGCTGGATATATTACCAGTTCTTTTTTTTTTTACATATATGTATATATATATATATATATATATATATAGGGTAATTGACCCCTACTTCAGTGTGTATTCATATAATCCTAAAGTATTATTGGAACGTGGCCACTTAAATTCTGCTCGGCAGATGACTTTTTGCAGCAAATACCATGGAAAGTAGCACTTTGCCAATTCATAAGTAAAATGGTGGGGGAGAGGAAGAACACGTATTATCACTGATACGTCCGAAAGTTATAAAATCAAAGCAGCATAGTTACTTAAACGCAAAAATATTGTTATAGTGCGCTTAAACTTGTGCACAAACAAACATTTGTTTAAAATTACGATACTAAACAGTTATTCTGAACCAGACATATTAGTAATTTTGAAACATGTTTCGTATGATGAAAATGATTAAATAATTTGATTGAAATAAAGAACCAGTTTCTTACTGTTAGACGCAATAATAAAGAGACGTAAAAAAACGTGGGGGAAGAAGTGAAACAAAAACGACAAAAAGAAAAATACATTCTGATAGAATTAATTACGTTTGATTTGATTTTTGGAATTACTTAGCAAATATCGTGCGTCAGTTTAGGGGGGCTAACTGCCTTCTTAAGGTGAACGAACTGCCTGTTGCAGTTTGTCAATTTTTAAATTGCGAATTCAGGACAAGCTAAGAAATTAAGATGGTCCCAGAATATGTTTAAAATCGAAGTAATTAGTCCCTTTATATTTAAGGCTATCTATCGACTGTTCCTAAATTCGTCTCCATAAATCCAAATAAATAAAACCAAAATGAATCAATAACTTTTTTTTATTTATTCGCAACTTTTTAATTTCTTCTCGGAACTAAAACCGAATAGTTTCCCGAAATCAAATAAAAGCTACATTTTCTAAATTTAATAAACTTCATGCACGCGATGCTGTTTATAATTTCACTTCCACTCAAAAGTCAGCTCAGATTTGCACAACAGCTTGCTAGTGCGAGACTCATTCAGGTGTTCAAGCTGTTGAAACTACCTATTTAATGAAGAAATTATTTTGTTTGAAAACTTTTGTTAGTTGCACTAGCTCATTAAAGTTTTCCTAATGCGCTTTGAATAGTCTTGGGAGAAATGGCAATGGTTGTAAGCTCTTGATTTTTGTTGTGAATTTTGATCTTTGATAGTAGATTAAATTACAGTACCTGAAATAATATGTTTGTAGATAGACTATTTAGCTAAGTCTTCATCAATACTGTACAGCAACCACCCAAACAAATTTTCACTCGATGGAATTCGATTATTGACCACACCAGAAACACGTTTATTGTTTCGTTTATTGTCCCTATTCCTGGCAATGTTGAGTTTACAGAGAACTGTCTCAATCGATTTTCAATTTCGCATCATTCTGGCATGGCGAGAACACGTCATGTGTACCTAGATAATACTCCTGTCGCTGCCGGGTCTTACTAATTTTGCTTAGCTTCGCTGGATATTATACAGTAAGATTACTCATCGCTTCCCTTAGACCAACATTGTTGGAGGCTTGCCACAGTCTTGCCTAACGAAGCCGATGATTTTTTACAACGAGCAATTTGTGATTGAAGTTTTGTCACAAATTGCTCGTTATAGAGATAACCATTATAAGGTTATAATTTGGCATCGAAGTCTGTATTAAGTGATTAAAGATTGTGAAATTACGTGTAATCGGTTTTGTTTTCGGTCGAGTAGTGTACCATAAATTGTTTCATAGAATTTTGAGATTGTTTTGTGGTTGAAATGTATGTAATCGTTAATCGTGGTTTCGCCAATTCCTAAAGTATTTATTTCGTTAGTCATTTTTTTTCTGCGCATTTAGCAAGGTATATGAATACACTCCTTGGCAGAAGGAAAGTGTTGCAGCAGCTCCCTAGAGTAGGACGAAACAATTGTAATAAGTAAATCGAAAAAAAAAAATTTTGTTACTTACTTTTTGAAAATTAGTTTCAGCATATAGCGCCACTCGGGACATCTAGTTGCAACTAGTAATATATACACACATTTAAAATCGAATGGAGTTATGAATTATTTTGTCTCTACTGCTATAATTAAATTCATACTAAAACATTAGAGTTAAGAATATAAAAATTAAAATTATTAATCAAGAATAAACTAAATATCGTTTGTTTTTTCAAACTGAATATGGCGCCTTAAATCATACATAAAAACATATGGGAAAGGAAATACACGAGAATCCACCAACTTTATAGTAAAGCGAAAGTGGAGACCAGGCCGCCATTTATTGTGCGAATAAAATTATGGGAACCATGAAATTTTATTCAATTCCAGTCAAAAACATGCAATTATTCTTTTACGCATTTTATAATCAATGAAAATTAAATTCACCAATTTCGGAAATAAGAATATAAGAGGTTTAAATAATAATAAATTCAAATTTAATGATTATCATAAATGTGTAGAGTTTCCCCACTCAAGATGGAGAACAAAAAAACACAATAAAAGGCAGAGCCAACTCTACTATCGTTCTATTTGCGATTAGGCTCATCTCAAGCAACACATTCTGGAAGGTATTGTGCTTGAAATATGCTAATTGTTTCTTCCTATCTTTCTACTAACCTTTTCTTCCGGAATTTCGAATAGGTGTAAACACATGCCGATAAGGCTATTTTTACACAACATTCAAATTCCAGCTTACTCACTTGTAGAACTTAATAAAACATAAGAGGTGTAGTGAATTAAGCCGATAAGAGATCACACTCGTATTAAAGTTTGTGTAGTAATAATGTACGGTACACCAAGAAACTACCGTTTCGTGTGGTATGATTGATATGCTACAAAGTTCATAAATCATACAACATCCAAACGGTAATTTTAATCTCGTACCAATTTGATAAAGAAATATTTGTGATTGAGTGAATTTCATTGAAATTGTAAATTTAAGGAATTGTTGTAATTTTTTTGGTTATATGAAGTTGAATTTATTTGCAATAAAGTTTTGTGTGAATAATGAATTAAGTGATAATTTTATACCGCTACACACCTCAATTATTTCGTATTCAAGGATACTATTTCTGTGCATTGGTGCATAAGACTTGTGGAACATTTTTTGGTGGTTCCATCCAGGATAATTTTGTGTATTGTGCACATTTGTGATAGATAGTCACAATTGAATGGAACATGGAAAAATACATTCTCTCGCAGAAGGATAGTCACAATTGAATGGAATGAACATGGAACAAAGCAAAACAGAAAATTCATGTTTAGCATTTCGCAACTGATTACAAGTGCAACAATAGGATAGACGCATCAATCTGCTTTACATTTTCAAAGAGCGAAGTGCGTGGAAATAATTGAAAATGTATTTTATCAATCGTTTTGTTTTATCTATCATGCATACATTTGTATTTTTATTGATTAGTGCTTTCTCCTTAAATTGCGCTATAACGTTTTACATGTTCCTATATGCAACGATATCAAACGTCGACATTCTAACACTGTGTGTTTCACGTCTGCATTATTATGGCTTTAATTTTCCACAGTTTGATCCTCTTATTCAACCTATTAATATCTTCAAAGATTAAAATAACATTTACAGCAACATGGAATTGTATTTTTCATTTATTCAAAATTTGGCTCGATATTTTGGAAATTACACTCCATACTCGTGCACACCATCTTCAAATGTTAAGCCATCATTTGTGATAAAAAAAACATAGCACCATTTATCAATTTTTTAAGGGAACATGGCACCTTCAAATTTTTCATCAATCGATTTTTGTTTTTTGATTGAATATGTTAGAATGAAGCTTTAAAAACATGATTTTAATAATATAAAATTGAAATTACAAAAAAAAAAATTTATGACCATATATAGCGAAGCGCGCCAACGTCATTTTACTATGATTTTCGTTTACTTCGCTATACCGCTATATCAACTTAAGCCAAAGTGTAGACAAAGATAAGTGAGTCATCTCCTTTAAAAGAAGCAAAAAATAAGTTAGCCTTGCAAAATAACAAAAAAATAGCTGTAAAAGATGCTTCTAAAAAATTGTTGAAACTCCGACACAAGGTCCGAAAAAAGTTCAACTGACACTAAAATTAATGAAAAATGTATCAACATATTATGGCCTACCTACAAAATTATTGTAATTCGGTTGATAACATGCGCAAGGAAATTTGGGCAGCATATTCCCAAAAAATTTCAACTGATGAGAACCCTCAACACTCTTGTTGTCCTGTTGGAGAATAGACTTGGTGTAACTGGCGCAAGGCGCAGTCAGCTGGTGGTAATACTTTAAAAAATTTCAAGCATCCTTTTCGCAGAGCGAAATTTTGCAGAAGGAATTTTCCGCAGTGCGAACTTCCGCAGTGCGAATTTTTGCAGTTCGAAATTTCGCAGTATTAATTTTCGCAGTGCGAAATTTTGCGGTTCGAATTTCCGCAGTGCGAAATTTTGGATTGCGAATTCTCGCAGAGCAAAAATTCGCAGAGCGAATTTTCACAGTGCGAAATTTCTCAGAGCGAATTTCCGCAGTGCGAATTTTCGCAGTAAAGTGCGAATTTTCGCAGTCAAGTGCGAATTTTCGCAGTCCAGTGCGAAATTTTCGCAATCCGCAATCCGCATTGCGAAAATTCGCAGTGCAAAATTTTACAGTGCGAATTTTGGCAGTGCGAATTTTCGCAGTGCGAATTTCCGCAGTGAAAAATTTTGCAGTCATAATTTTCGCAGTGCGAATTTCCGCAGTGCGAATTTCCGCTGTGCGAATTTCCGCTGTGCGAATTTCCACTGTGCGAATTTCCGCTGTGCGAATTTCCGCTGTGCGAATTTCCGCTGTGCGAATTTCCGCAGTGCGCATTTCCGCAGTGTGAAATTTCCGCCGTGCGCAATTTTGCAGTGCGAAATTTCGCAGTATGAATTCTAACAGTGCGAATTTTCGCAGCCCAGAGCGAATATTTCGCAGTGCCCGTTTCCGCAATGCGAAATTTCGCAGTGGGAATTTTCGCAGTACGAAAATTTGTAATGTGAATTTTCGCAGTGCGAATTTCGGCCGTGCGAAATTTTGTAGTGCGAATTTTCCCAGTTCGAATTTTCACAGTGCGAATTTTCTCAGTCCAATGCGAATTTCCGCAGTGCGAATTTCCGCAATGCGAAATTTTGCAGTGCGAATTTCCGCAGTGCGAATTTTTTCAGTGCGAAATTTCGCAGTGCGAATTTTCGCATTGCGAATTTCCGCAGTATGAAATTTCGCAGTGCGAATTTCCGCACTGCGAATTTTCGCAGTGCGAAATTTTGCAGTGCGAATTTCCGTAGTGCGAATTTTCGCAGTGCGAAATTTCGCAGTATGAATTTCCGCAGTGCGAATTTTTTCAGTACGAAATTTCGCAGTGCGAATTGCCGCATTGCGAATTTCCGCAGTGCGAATTTTCGCAGTGCGAATTTTCGCAGTGCGAATTTCCGCAGTGAAAAATTTCGCAGTGCGAAATTTCGCAGTGCGAATTTCCGCAGTGCGAATTTTCGCAGTGCGAAATTTCGCAGTGCAATATTTCGCTCTGCAAATTTCCGCAGTGCGAATTTTCGCAGTGCGAATTTCCGCAGTGCGAATTTCCGCAGTGTGAATTTCCGCTTTGCGAAGTTTCACAGTTCGAATTTCCGCAGTGCGAAATTTCGCAGTGCGAATTTCCGCACTGCGAATTTTCGCAGTGCGAATGTTCTCAGTGAAAAATTTCGCAGTGCGAATTTCCGCAGTGCGAATGTTCGCAATGCGAAATTTCGCAGTACGAATTTCCGCAGTGCGAAATTTCGCAGTGCAATATTTCGCAGAGTGAAATTTCGCAGTGCAATATTTCGCAGAGCGAAATTTCTTACTGCGAAAATTCGCACTGCGAAATATCGCACTTGGAAATTTCGCACGGCGAAATTTCGGACTGCGAAAATTCGCACTGCGAAAATTCGGACTGCGAAATTTTGCACTGCGAAATTTCGGACTGCGAAATTTTGTACTGCGAAATTTCGGACTGCGAAATTACGGGGATTGCGAAATTTCGCACTGCGAAATTTCGCATTGCGGAAATTCACTCTGCGAAAATTCGCAATGCAAAAATTCGCACAGCGAAAATTCGCACTGCGAAATTTCGGACTGCCTAATTTTGGTCTGCGAAATATCGCACTGCGAAATATATTGCACTGCGAAATTTCGCACTGCGGAAATTCGCACTGCAAAATTTTTCACTGAGAACATTCGCACTTCGAACATTCGCACTGCGAAATTTTTCACTGCGAAATTCGGCCTGCGAAAATTCGCACTGCAGAAATTCACACTGCGAAATTTCGCACTGCGGAAATTCGCACTGCGAAACTTCGCAAAGCGGAAATTCGCACTGCGTAAATTCGCACTGCGAAAATTCGCACTGCGGAAATTCGCACTGCGAAATTTCGCACTGCGAATTTTTTCACTGAGAACATTCGCACTGCGAAATTTCGCACTGCGAAATTTTTCACTGCGAACATTCGCACTGCGAAATTTGGCAAAGCGGAAATTCGCACTGCGGAAATTCGCACTGCGAAATATCACACTTGGAAATTTCGCACTTCGAAATTTCGGACTGCGAAAATTCGCACTGCAAAAATTCGGACTGCTAAATTTTTCACTGCGAATTTTCGGACTGCGAAATTTTGCACTGCGGAAATTCACACTGCAAAAATTCGCTCTGCGTAATATCGCACTGCGAAATATCGCACTGCGAAATTTCGCTGTTTTTTTTTCGCAGTGCGAATTTTCGCAGAGCAAAATTAGGCAGTCCGAAATTTTGCAGTGCGAATTTTCGCTGTGCGATATTTTGCATTGCGAATTTTCGCAGTGTGAATTTCCACAGTGCGATATTTTGCAGAGCGAAATTTCGCAGTGCGAATTTTCGCAGTGCGATATTTCGCAGTGCGAATTTTCGCAGTGCGATATTTCGCAGTGCGAATTTTCGCAGAGCAAAATAAGGCAGTCCGAGATTTCGCAGTGCGAATTTTCGCTGTGCGAATTTTTAAATTGCGAATTTTCGCAATATGAATTTCCGCAGTGCAAAATTTCGCAGTCCGAAATTTCGCAGTCCGAAATTTCGCAGTCCGAAATTTCGCAGTCCGAAATTTCGCAGTGCGAAATTTCGCAATCCCCGTAATTTCGCAGTCCGAAATTTCGCAGTGCAAAATTTCGCAGTCCGAATTTTCACTGTCCGAATTTTCGCAGGGCGAATTTTCGCAGTCCGAAATTTCGCTGTGCGAAATCTCGCACTGGGAAGACAATTGAGATATGTTTTTTAATCCATTAAAAACTAACCTTTGAAAAAAACAATTTTTTTTTCAATTTGAAGGTGCTGTGTCCCCTTAATCTTTTGTTTTGGGAGGCTGAAAAATACTTTCAAAGGACCTTCGAATATTTTCAGTAATTTATTTTCGAACTGCAGTAGCTGAAATTAATCGTACTAAGAAACTTATTTTCAAGTTGAATTTTAGATTTATAAATACTTGATCCCTACTCACTGTCACATATTTCTGCTGATAAATTCGAAGAATCCTCAACCTTCATACATCCCCAACTATTCCTAACTCTCTCATCCCTATACACAGCTAATCCGGTTAATTCACTTGACATTTTTGTTATCTCATACTTTCAACAGTCTTTTGCACCTAAAAGAAGCGAAGCACTGTCTCCACAACTCAGTTTCTTTTCACTTCCGCATGAAATAGTATAGCTACCATGACCGCAAATTCTTTATTGCGTCGAAACATGGAGTGGTCTTTTACACTCGTATATATAACCAAGTACAGTGTATTCACAACAGCAGTGACTTGTGTTTTGGCCTTTGGCAAAGGCACGGTAAAGCACATTCGTATAGCATTAGTAGTAGTACTCTCAGTACGAGTATTGGCACAAAAGTGCAATATCCTGAGCCATGGAGAGGATATCCGCCTCGTATATAAGATGACAAGCATACAAAAATAAAAATATTTCAAAAGAGTTTCGCTGGCTATTATTATACAGCTTGCAATTTCATGATGCGCAAAAATTTTTGCTATATTTGGATTGTTTTGGATTTGAATGTGCTGCCTAGACTCAGAAGGAGTGTGAAAAGTGTGAAGTTTCGAGTTAAATCTGACTGGTTTTGCCATTGTTATATATCAAATTTCTTGTCCAAAGAATTACAGATGTAACTGCACTTGGATAATTCTACTCGCTTGTCCAAAAAAATATAGTCTCAAGCCGCATTTATATATAGGGACGAACGTTTCGTGAGGGCATCCGGCAAAACATTCGACAAGACGCTCAGTAAGACATAGGGTGAATTGTTTTCTTAGGATATTGCACCATGCATCATGCACCTTTCGACAGTTTTGAGCTGTTTTGTTCAGTTCAGTGAACGATGGCTGAAGTTCAGGCTGTGGCTATTGCATCTGCCTGGTGTGCGTTCAGTTATTTCAATCTGTTCCACGCAAGGACATGTTTGAAGTCCCGGCGAAAAATTCGAAAATCTAAATGAGCATTCGCTACCCTCTCGAATCACTTTGACTCGATAAATAAAACCGATTTCGCTTCCAGTGGCTTCGAGCTAGGACGAGACGGTCATAAATACTTAGGCACAGCAATAAATTTCCCCTTCATAAACCAAACAAGAGCCGACGAGCAAGCCATTTACACACGCGTGCTTGCTATGAAAAAAACAACCGAGAATAGACAAGGAGACCAGTTACACACTCACCTCGTCAACATTTGCCATTCCTCGGCGAGAGTGTAACTGCGCCATCAAATAAATGTCCAAGTACGGGAATTGGTGCAGGCTTTAAAATTGTTAATAGCAGAACAATCCCTATTTTGCTTTTGCTGCTCAAACAGTGGCAGGTGATTTTCCACGGCCCTGCTCGTAAATTATACAAACTGATAAACTGTCTACAAAAGGTTATCATTCACACATATCAGACCTCAAGTTGACTTGTGATAGTTGGAAAACTCTTTTGAACGTTTAGCCGGAATTACATGCTCGCCGAGTAATGCCAAATGAAGACAAGGTGAGTGTGTAAACGGTCTCCTTGTCTAGTCTCGGCTGTGTTTTTCATGGCAAGCACGCGTGTGTAAATGGTTTGCTCGTCGGCTCTTGTTTGTTTTACGAAGGGATAATGATCCTTTTACTGCTGTGCCTGAGTGTTTATGACCGTCTCGTCCGAGTTCGAAGCCGCTGGAAGCGAAGTCGGTTTTATGCATCAAGTCAAAGGGATTCGAGAGGGTAGCATGTGCTCATTTAAATTTTCGAATTTTTCGCCGGGACTTCAAACATGTGTTTGCGTGTCCCAGATTGAAATAACTCAACGCACACCAGGCAGTTGCAATAGCCACAGCCCGTACCTCAGTCATCGTTCACTGAACTGAACAAAACAGCTCACAACTGTCGAAAGATGCAAAGTGCAATATCCTAAGTAAACAATTCACCCTATGTCTTGTTGAGTCTCGTCCAATGTCTTGTTGAGTCTTGTTTACTCTTGTACCCGAGACGCTCGTTTCAATGTATAAATCGGGCATTTTAATAAAACCAACTAGTCAGAAGAAGAGTTTGGAATACAGACTTCATACTACCAGTACGTACATATTGCTTGTCTTTAGAATGAATTTGCTCACTGCGCTGCGTAACGTCATCTGTGCCTTAAACTCAGCGCTTTGTCCCTACTGTTAGTTTTCGTTAAGGCGGAAATTCGGTTTTTTGTTCAGTCTGCAGTAACGGGCATCCAGAGAGCATAAGTTTCTGGTGAGAACAATTGTGTAAGTGTGTGGGATTGATTACTTGGCAAATGTAAAATCAAATGATTTTGCTCCATTTTACGACTTGTGGCTGAGGCATTTACGAGCAGTAAGGAATTTAATAATTGCAAAAAGCAATTGCCAATTGAAAGTTAAATTAACCCATTCAAGTAAACACACAATAGGTTTTTTCAGTTAATATATAAATGCTCTCTTTAGTTCTAGACACAACTACTCTCAACATATTAAGCAGCTTAAGCACTTAACTACAAACAGCTAATTTTCTTAATTATAAATTACAGTTGAGATTTCTTCATGCTTCCACATATACGTATGAGTTAATAAAATGATGTTGATAAAAAACTCTTCACTTCTTTGGAGAGTCTTCTTTGAACAAAGTAACATTCGAAGTTAAATTGTTTCTTCATTGACTTATCGAGCATCACGGGATTGAAAAGTTTAGATCCAGAAAAGTAGATGAACGAAAACATAGCAGTTTCAATAAAATTTAAAAGTGCAATGTGACTGTTGGATCGAATTTCAAGAGTGCATTGGGAAAATGGAAAATGGAAGTTTTGTGCTGGATAGTAGTTGTGCGATAGCTGGTTGAATAGAAATTTTGTTGGTAATAAATTTTTTAAATAGTAAATGAGCCTATCGATAAAAGAAAGAAAATACTGATAGGCAAAAGACACGAGCAACTATTTTCGTTATAGTCACCACAGGATAGTTGTTTCGGCGCAGAATGGATTCTGCACACCGAAAATAGAAATACCAGTCGCGAAACACGAGTGGGATAGGATTATCCTCAAATGCTAGCCACACCAGCTATTATTGAGGATTAGAAGGAAGTTTTGATATATTCAATGGTTGTAGAATATATCAAAACCGGAGTCGACTGGGCACCCAAACGTGCAGAGAGTGACGTGCAAGTAAATGGTCGATCTGTTTGAAATGACTCCTCTCACCTCTCCTCTTCGTCCTATCTACTCGCCTTCCCGTAGGTGGTGCTGTTAATCTTGACCAGAGATCGGGTAACGATATCCTAGCGATATTAAACCCCCGGTGGAAGGGAAAGAAACTAAGTGCTAGATAGTCCGGTCCTCCAGGCTTGGGGGTTGGAGCGATGGACCGACAATCCGCCCTCCACAAAATTTTAAACCGTTGCGGAACTTACGGAGATGCCTCGGATAGGATTGGACCAACGGAAACGACCCGGCAAACGAAACATGGACTATGCTTTTGGATCCTGGAATGTCAGATCACTAAATAAACCTGGTGCTTTAAAAGAGTTATTATTACAGGCCACTCAGTACAAATTGAACGTGCAGGCAGTCCAGGAAACGAAATGGACTGGTAGTAACTGGAGGACACAGCCTCCACGATGTCACTAACGACAACGGCCAACGCCTGATTGACTTTGCATGTAGTAGGGATATAGTCATAAGTTCGACATGCTTTCCACATCGATGCATCCACAAAAGAACATGGGCATCACCAGATGGCAATACCTTTAATCAAATTGAGCATGTCCTTATTCAGCGGAGATGGGCTTCTAGAACAAGAAAAATCTGAACAAGAAAAATCAGGCATATAAACAGTTCCTTGAAAGGAACACCAGGACGAAAAGAGAAAAATATGAACACCTCCGACGAGTAGCAAATAAGATCATTAGACGTAAGAAACGAAAATATTATGACGAGCAATTAAAGAGCATTGACGAAAATCTGGCGAGCAATAAAACTAGGCAAGCTTACAAGGAAGTGAAATCTTTAAGACGCGGATACCAGCCCAAGACGACACTCTGTAAAGACGAAATCGGCAATATCATCGCCAAAGATAGCCAGATTAAGGAGAGGTGGGCCTGCTATTTCAAAGAACTCCTTAATCCTGCACATCCTGCACATGGCTCAATAATATCATAGCCAATAGACATCTCTGACGAAGTCCCGATCGCACCTCCAACGCTGGAAGAAGTCAATTTTGCCATGAAAAGCCAGAAAAACAATAGAGCGCCGGGCATTGACGAGATTCCGGTTGAGCTTATCAAATACGGTGGAAGCTGCCCTATAAAAGCCATCCACAAATTGATCCAGCGCATATGTGGTCAGGAAAAAATACCACTGGAGTGGTGCAAATCCATCATATGCCCTATCCACAAAAAAGGAGATAAACTTCGGTGCGAAAACTACAGAGACATATCGCTACTTTGTACATCCTATAAGATAATGACGAAAATATTAACAAATAAAATAAATGTATACGCTGAAAATTCTTTGGGGAGTACCAAGGAGGCTTTAGGTCTGGTCGATCAACTACGGATCAGCTCTTCACAGTCAAGCAAGTGCTCGAAAAATGCTGGGAATATAACATCGACGTCCACCAGATTTTCGTGGGCTTTATGCAAGCATATGCCAGAATTGACCGAAACATACTGCACAAAATAATGCTATACTTCGGCATCCCGGCAAAACTAGTCCGGCTGACCAAAATGACGATGACGTCGACAGCATCACAAGCCAGAATCAACAACAGTCTGACTGACGCCTTTGACACAAATGTCGGACTAAAGCAAGGCGATGGGTTGGCCCCTCTGCTGTTCAACCTAGCACTTGAGTACCTGATAAGGAAGATTCCTGTCGACACAGGGGGTACGCTTCTCTATAAATCGAACCAATTAGTGGCCTACGTGGATGACATTAACATCTTGTCACGTTCCTTCACATCCGCCAAAGAACTCCTGTTAAAACTTGACCAGGAAGCCAAAGAAGTAGGCCTGAACATCAATTTGACAAAAACAAAAATCATGACGCAAACAAGAAAGCAGTCCTCCATTAGACGAAGTATAATTCTGGACGAAAATAATTTAGAAAATGTAGACAAATTTATATATTTAGGCTCGAAATTGACAGCGAAACGCAGTGAAACTGATGAAATTAAACGGACAATACAGCTCGCTAATAAAATTTTCTACTCCGTTTTGGCCCTACTGAAGACCAGCTGCATACACAGGAAGACGAAGCTCCAAGTCTACAAATCAATAATCAGACCTGTTTTGTGCTACGGATGTGAAACTTGGACCCTTACCCAAGCATCCGCAAATATGTTGAACGCCTTCGAAAGACGGGTCCTCAGGCGTATAATTGGAGCTAAACAAGAGTGCGGCCAATGGCGGATAAGGTACAACCACGAGTTGTACGAGGTCTTTGACGAGCCAGAGGTTGCTACAATATTCAAACTGCGGAAGCTGCAATGAGCTAGTCACGTGCAACGAATGGACGAGCATCGAGTACCTAAGAAGGTATTCGACGGAAGGGCCGAGGGTCGAAGACCAGTGGGAAACCCAGAAAACGCTGGTCTGGCTCTGTCGACGAAGTCTGCGCAAAGCTGCTTGGCTTTCGAAATTGGAGGACGCAGTCATTGGACCGAGACAACTGGAGGCGTCACCTGGGAGAAGCCAGGGCCCGAGAGGGGCGGTTGTGTTTCAACGACAACGACGACGAAATAGACTGGGAAAAGGTGGAAAGACTGGGAAAAGATGTCGGATTTAAATGAAACACTTGAATATGCAGATGAATACGTTTATTTCTGCTAATCTTAGCCTATTTATAATGAAACTTATTGACCTAGTCACAAAACAATTTTCATTACAGAAGCTTATTGACCTAGTTACAAAATACAATTTCCACTACAGCAAATGGAGCATTTTGCAAACACATGAACTTGAAAACAAAAATCGTACAATACAACTTCCTACATTAACTGAAATGTGTGTCATCAAAATAAAAACAATGAATGTATTGAACGATGTATGAAAAAATGTGCAAGCATGAAAACATTGACTCATGCAATGCATATCACAAAAATAGTAAACAATGAACTATATTGAACCGATGCATGCATGCAGTTACGTAAATTTAGAATGAAGAATGTGTAAACATGAAATATTGACCGCAAAACCAGGTGTCATAAAAACAATAAATAATGAGAGTAATAAAAACAAATGCATGCATGCAGTACATGAAATCTAGTTTAAGAAAAATACATTAATATACAAACATAGATATCAAACTATTACAAAGTGTATTCTAACATTCTGGCGTTTCACCTTGTTCAAGAACTGAACAATAGTAGAAGATGGCAACCAAATTGAATGTAACGTGAATGTAAAAATATCATGCTAATTTGCCAAAACAACAGCATGATTAGTGTTGTAGTGGAGTTTTGCACCTCTGTAGTGAAAAGAAGAATAAAGTATAAGTTCATTTGTCACTGAAGATTAGACTTGAATGCACCATTACGAGCCTGAGTAAAAAAAACGTTATGCTAAGGTTCATCAACACCCAAAAAGTTTAAGG
>OX376374.1:60481791-60516923 GCA_947369275.1 Nemotelus nigrinus
CTAATTTTCGAAGAAAATTAGTATTAAACTCGTTTCGCCGAAAATTCATATTTCTTTATATATATATTTCTTTATACAGTCATACAAAAAAGTATTCGTACAGCGGATTTTTTTCTATAATTTTATATTCATTTCAAAATATAAGGAATAATTATCAAAATAAAAACTTTCACAAATAGAAAATATCACATAAAATATAATACAGTCTTAATTGTAGTTTTAAAAAATTTGGAATTCGTTGGTTATAGTTGGATGATAAGCATAATACCGAGAGTCGTCTGAAAAATGGATACAAAAAACTATTCGTACACCTGGCATATGATATTTTTATTTGGTAAACTTTTTATAAAATATCTGTATAATTACCGTAATTAGTACTTCGTCAGATTGTCTTTGGATTGTGAAATTGCATTTAAGCGTCTTGGCATGGATTAAACTAAATTTCTTGTCACATCTGCTGTGATTGAACGCCAAGCCTTCACAATCTCTTCTTTTAGTTATTTTAGTTAGTTATTTTTGCTAACTTAATTTTTTTCTCGACCACATCCCACAAATGCTCGATGGCATTCACATCAGGCGATTGAAGTGGAGTTTGAAGCCGTTTTGGCGTATTATATTGCAGCCGAAGTCTCGATTTTAGAGCTGAATGCTTCGGGTCGTTATCATGGACAAATATAAAATCATTTTTGATTCCCATTTTTTCAGCACTTGTATGGCGATGTTGCTTGAGAATGTCTATATACACATCCTGGTTCACAATACCGTCAATAATGTGTACTTCACCTACTCCAAAAGCGCTCATACAAGCCCATACTAATATGGACCCACCTCCATGTTTAACAGTGGGACACAAATTTTGTACATCGAGTTCGGTATTTGGCTTCCGCCACACTCTACAAAAGCCATCTGATTGAAAAATGTTAAATTTACTTTCATCAGCAAATATAACTTTTTCCCAGAAGTCTATTCCATGATTTCGCATCGTTTTAGCGAATTCTAATCGATCCTTCCTATTTTTTCGCTTTTGTAATATTTTCTTCTAGCTATTCGAGAGTTGTAACCAGCACGATGGACAACATTTCTGATTGTTTCTGCAGACACGTCTATTTTATTTGTTTCCTCTACCTCTGCTGCAATCGCTGAAGCTGTTATTTTCGGATTTTGTCTCACTTTTCTACATATACTGCGTTCATCTTTGGCCGTTAATAATGTTGGTCGTCCTGATCTTGGTTGATTCGTAAGACTTCTCGTGACGCAATATCTATTAATGATGCTTTGAACGGCTGAGCGTGGTCTCCCAAAGATAACGCTGATTTCACGCAATGATTTGCATTGATTGTGCAAGGAAAAAAAAATAAAGTTAGCTAAAATAACTAACCGAACCACTTTAAAAGAAGAGATTGTGAAGGCTTGGCGTTCAATCACAGCAGATGTGACAAGGAATTTAGTTGAATCCATGCCAAGACGCTTAAATGCAATTCTACAATCCAAAGGCAATCCGACGAAGTACTAATTACGGCAATTATACAGATATTTTATAAAAAGTTTACCAAATAAAAATATCCATATGCCAGGTGTACGAATAGTTTTTTGTATCCATTTTCCAGACGACTCTCGGTATTATGCTTATCATCCAACTATAACCAACGGATTCCAAATTTTTTAAAACTACAATTAAGACTGTATTATATTTTATGTGATATTTTCTAATTGTGAAAGTTTTTATTTTGATAATTATTCCTTATATTTTGAAATGAATATAAAATTATAGAAAAAAATCCGCTGTACGAATACTTTTTTGTATATATCAGCGAAATGGTTAATAGAGACAACCTCTGGAGTGGCCGATTCAATTGAAGTGAAATTTTTGGAGAACGTAGATGTATATAGTAGGTAGGTCCCTGATTTGCTAGAAATTAGATATCCTAAACATTTTGGCGGCGGCGAGCGTTTTAGTGAATTTTCTGGTACTCCTATATTTCCAAGCAGTGTAAATTTTTGTTAAAATAAATGTTTGGAAATGAAAACTTATTGTGTTTTAAGCTTGTCGATGATAAAGAATTGGAAATTTTGAGCCGTGTCTGGGTGCAGGGTGCCTAAAAGTAGGCAAGGATTTTTTTTCAAATTTTGATTTGTCATTACTTGTAAGAAAAACAATGGATCATCGTGAAAACTACAGAGCGTATTGATGTTGACTAAAATTAAACACATATGGATTTTCAAGATAGAGCGGATAACCCTGTTGCTGCGGCAGGGTGCTGAAAAAAAATCCTTCAGATCATTGACCTTCCTGAAAATTTTTTGATTTTTGACAAAAACTTCAAATCTGTGATAAATTTTATCTTTTGTCCTTCATGTCAAAGTGAAATATTCAAAATTCCGATTTGCACAAGAACGGCAACCCATCACCAAACTACCTCTTTTTTCAGCACTCGAAACTTCTGTTCACGAGAACTGACGACCGGTAATCCGAGCATGATTTTTATGATTTACAGCAGGTTTTCCACATCCCCAACCAAAATGGAAATTGGTTAGATCTAGTTTTCACGAATGCTTATGACAAAGTAGTGGTTAGTCCAACTAATGACGCTGAGCATCTTTTTTGCAACAGTATACACCATACAGCACTGTCAGTAGAACTTTCCACTTCTTATTCCACCTACTTAAAAACTTACAATAATTCAATTGTATTTGAATTCCGTAATTCTGATTATGAAAGCATTAAACACGTTCTTGATACTATTGATTGGACGAATATTCTTTCAACTCAAAATCTTGAGACAGCCATTTCCTCTTTTTACAATAAAATTTTTGACGCCGTTGAAAGATATGTACCAAAGATAAAAAAAAAAATTGTCTGAGCCATGGCTTGATAGAGACCTTAGGCAGTTGCGAAATCGTAGAAACAATCTATATAAGCGGATTAGAGAAAATACTGACGTTAGTTCTGCTATTCAGGTAGAGTATAATCAAGTCGCTAAATTTTTTTCAGCAAAGTCTCGTGAGGCTTATGATACTAACATTAGGTCAACCGGCGAAAATATAGTCCGCGACCCGAAAAAATTCTTCGATTTTGTTAATGTGAAGTGAAAAACTACTGGCTATCCATCGTCGATGTTTCTGAATAATACAACGTCTTCTTCTCCTAAAGAGATATGTGACCTATTTGCAGATAGTTTCCAAAAAGTTTTTAGTGCACCAGACCTAACAAACTCACACCTTTCTTCCTCCGATTCAACTCCAACGGCTTTTGTCAACCATTTAAAAATCTCCCGCGATGAAATACGTAAAACTATTTTGGAACTCAACTGCAACAAAGGTCCTGGGCCCGATCTTCTTCCTCCGATCTTTTTATGCAAGTGTGTAGAGCAGCTTATAACTCCTTTGGATATTTTTTTTAATAGATCACTTTCGTCAGGAGTTTTTCCATCCAGTTGGAAGCTTTCTTATGTATCTATCTCTATTCTTATCTATCTGAACGAGCAAAAACATGGCTATAGAAAAGGTCGCTCAACTACCACGAATTTGAGAATCCTAATCTCAGACGTCCTATGCAAAATGGAAAAAGGTTACCAAATCGACGCAGTGTACACAGCCTTCAGTAAAGCATTTGACAGAGTTGACCATTCTACCTTAATTTTTAAGTTACAGAAATTCGGTATTACCGGGTCTCTACTCAGCTGGCTGGCTTCCTACCTTTGCGATCGAACACAATGTGTAAAATTTTTATCGAAAAACGTTAGTGCTACTTCTGGTGTACCCCAAGGTAGCCATCTTGGTCCACTTCTCTTTAATATATTTATTTCCGACCTATCTGACGTCCTAGCAGGCATACCTCATTTACTCTATGCACACGACCTCAAACTTTATCTGACCATTGAATCGAAATCGGATGCCCTCTTTCTCCAATCCAAACTTGATTCCCTTGATCATTGGTGCAATGTAAACAAGCTCTCTCTCAACATAAATAAATGCCAGGTTGTTAGTTTTTCCAGAAAATGCACGGTCTCACATAATACGTACTTCCTCGGTAATAATGTGCTAACTCGAGTTCATAATATGTACTTATATACTTATATTTATATTTACTCATTTACTTACTATTTTCTATTAGGTCAGGTTGTAAAATTGGACATTCGTGTTTGTAATGGATTTTCTTTTTCTCTTTCTTTTTTACTTTACTTAATTTTTTAGTTTTATTTTTTATTACTTTATTTTATTTTAACTTTAATTATTTTGTATACTTATATTTATATATTATCATTTAGTTCTTGTTATTTTATTTTGTTCGCGGTATCCAATCTGTAAATGGGCAGTCTTGACTGTTGTATTGAATACGTACCAAATAAATAAATAAATAAATAAATAACATTGTTGACCTCGGTGTTATCTTAGATAAAAAACTCCGCTTCACTTTACACTACGATAAAATACTTTCTCGTGCAAACAAACAACTTGGCTTCATCAAAAGACGAGCCAAAGAATTTCGTAGTCTGTGGGTCACAAGATCTTTATACACTTCACTCGTACGTCCTATTCTCGAATACGCTTGCATTAGCTGGAATCCTGCTTTTGAAACCCACAGTGACAGACTCGCGTCAATACAAAAGCAATTTTTACTTTTCGCCTTGTGAGAGCTATACAACCCTTATGATTTTAATAGCCCACCCTCTTATGAGTTTCGACTGGCCATTTAAACCTATCGACACTAGCCTCCAGAAGAATGGTGATATCGGCCTGCTTCACATTCGACGTCATTAGAGGCGCTATTAATGTAGAATTCCTGAATAATAAAATTTTGATAAATATCCCTGAGGAACACCAGGTCCAATCGTTTCCTAAAAGAATATTCTCATTCGACCACATATGGAGCTAATGAGCCAGTAAACAGATGCTGCAGAGTATTCAACAGAATAAGCAATTTATATTCCCCTACGATTTCCAAATCATCCTTCAAGTCTTCTCTTTTCCATGCCATCCGTACCCTTAACCTTAAGCTATAGCTTTTATGTCAATGTTTATTTATTGATTGCTATTTATTGATTTATTTGTTACTCCTTTTTTATTTTTTATTTGTTTGTTTTTTTTTTACTTATTTAACTTGTTTGTTGTTTTACTTTTTTTTAATTTACTTTACTTTTCCATCTTTTATTTTTATTTGATGTCCTTTTTTTTTAATATGTAATTTTGTACCTTGTTTTGGTCTATGAATAAAATAAAATAGTGAAATTTACAGGACGTGTTAGTATTAGCTAGAACCAAGTCTGATAGAAGCGGTTTTGAAATGCGGGCAATCCTGTAGCAGTGGTACCATCTTGAAAAATCACTGAAAAAAAACAGCTTTTTGGCCTATAACTTCCGATTCAGCCATCACATTTAAACGAAATTGACACAGTATTTGGATCTTACTTTAGATAACATTTGGTGAAAATTTGGCTGAAAAAATAGAATAGAGTTGCTAGCTATAGTGATTCTTGTCTCCTAAATCTAGCAAGCTTGCTCAGCAAAATAAAGCTTTTTTCCCTATAACTTCTGTTCCAGTGTAGAAATCAAACCGAAGTTCATGCATTAATTGACCTTAATGCGAACCAAGTGTCGTAGGAATTTCGTACGAAAATCATGAAAGGGCTGCCAGCTATGACCAGTTTTGTAATTTTTTGGAATTTCTTTACTAAGTGATTATATCATTAGATTTGCAAATGGGAATCATCCTGCAATGACAATTATCAACAAATATTAACGCTTTAAAAATTTGAAAAGTTTTGAGGATGGTAACCTTAAAATTCTTTGCACCCGTATAACTTCCAGCGCAGTGATTCAATTGAAACGAAATCTACTGGTTGGGTTTAACTTAAGGTGAAGCAGATTTGGTATATATTTTGCTTTGCTGCTAACACAGGGTAACCAGCATTGGCCATTTTTGTAAATATTGCACCAACAGATGCTCGAAATTACATACTCATATGCAAAGCATTTGCAATAAAAAAAAAGAAACCAATTTTTAAATTTTCCGAGTTTTGAAAATTTTTCGGATGGCAGTCTCAAACAACGTTTAACCGCTAAAACTTTCGATGAAATCCTCAGATGAGAACGAAATTCCAAAGGATAAGTTGATTTAAGTATGAGCTTGTTAAGGCTAACTTATTGCTGCTTCGTTGGAAAAGTGTTGCCAGCACTGAACATTTTTATCATTTGTGTTATAGTTGAGTTTTGTTGCTTTGGATAAGGAATGGTTGATATGATTCTAGAAAAAAGTGTACAGCGTCTTTCCACATTTTTTTGTCACTCAAAGACAATTTCTTCAAAAATTAGTTTTCTAGCGGTTGTGAAGCGCTAGACTTTTTTTTATCTATCATTTGCTTTTAATTTTCTTTTATCAGCTGAGTTTCCAATCTTTGATTTATTAGTTTAAGCTGTTTAGATTCAAGTATCTATTAAACATCTGACTATGGCAATAACCAACGTGATCAATTGGAAAATAAAACTATAAAATATCTAATGCCTAGGAAATATTGAACCAAAAATTTCAGATTCATGTGCTTTAGTAGGAACGTAGCCCTAACTATAAAGATGATAGCCACCGCACATAATTTACTTTATAGCGGGTATATTTTATAATCAAAATCAAAATACTGACATATGGAAAAGGCAAACTTTAAATAATCAAAATACTGACATATGGAAAAGGCAAACAAATTCAAAAACGAAATTCATCAAGAACAACAAATCATGTTGATTTGAATATGCAAGTACATGACCAAAGGAAGATATCGTGGATGAATTTCAAAATTAACTATTTACAATTGAACCGTCGAGCTGAACAATAATAAATAAATTTAGGATTTTGGCTTATCAATGCAATGTTGCATACGAGCTCGTTGCTTCGTTACAAAAGCCCACAGCATTTCAATTCTCAAAGATTAATTAAACCCGATTCGAAATTAACTTTCCATTATACTGGCCGCTGCTGCAATGGTGATAGGTGAAGGTATTTATTGTTCCAAATATTAGAAATGCCTGAACGATACAATCATGGACTCTCTATTGCCAGCTAGGATTAATTGATGATATATTGGAATAGCCTGTATAATACCTACTCGAGGTGCAAGTATGCGGAGTTAAATTCTGACTTATCTGAGGAAATCAAGCAGAGCTAAGGAACCAGGTAGCTTTAATGTCTGAGAAGAATGTTTGCAGAAGTGCGTAATGCTCGAATTCTCCCCCAGAAGGTGTTGAGTGTACTTCAGCCTACATATATGGGATTTCATACAGAAGGAATATATTACAAAAGACCTTACTTGGATCTGACAAGCAAATTCTGTTTGGTGAAATATATCCTTTGAACTTAACAAAATTGATAGCAAGGATCACATAGGTTTCTATAGTGTATATTTATTTATTTTATTTTATTTTATTTTATTTTCGAAGAATTTCGTCTAATACAGACTAGTAGCATTTACAGATTTAAGACTTACAATAAATCAGTCAAAATGGACTGTTCTTGGCTAAGCTCTTTTTCAAAGATGATACAGATAAATTAAAATCAAATTGATGATAATCATCGTTGAAATTTCTTTTGATGCACGAAACGGGCTCATTAAAGGCGTAGTTGGTCCGATAGGCAGGGACAGCTAAAATGTTGACTTGTCTCATTCTGTGACCCTTGGTATTGAGGCCAAATAAACCTAAAAGGTTTTCACATGAAATGTTACCCATGAGGATCTTAGCAGCAAAGATAGTTTTGAAATTTTCTCGTCTCTTATTAAGTGTATTCATGGCCAGTAAGTTAAGTCGATTAATGTAAGGAGGCAAGTGAAGAGGATCTGACCAAGCAAATTCACGCAAACAAAACCGAAGAAATTTTTTCTGAATGGACTCGATACGGTCCACATAAACCTGCTGATAAGGCGCCCAAACTATACACGCATATTCAAGTATTGGTCTTACTAACGCACAAAAAAGAATCTTAGTAAGATGTATGTCATGAAACTCTTTGGATCGCCTCCTCACAAAACCCAAAGTAGATGAAGCTTTTGATAAGATGGCGTTAATATGATCGTCAAAAGTAAAAGAATTGTTTAGAAGTACTCCTAAATCGAGTACTTTGTCAGAATACCTTAAGGCAATACTATTCAAAGAGTATTCAAAGCTCAACGGATTAATTTTACGCGTGTACGAAACAACGGTACACTTGTCAATATTAATTACTAATTTATTAAGGTCACACCAGGTCGTGAGGTTATTAAGGTCAGCTTGAAGTTCCAAGCAGTCGTGAATATTAGATACCTTTTTAAAGATTTTGGCGTCATCAGCATATAGTAAAATTGATGAATGTTTCAGGACAGATGGTAGGTCATTTATGTATAAAAGAAAAAGTAGAGGTCCTAAGTGACTACCTTGAGGAACACCAGATAAGACAGCAATTTCAGACGATAGGGCGCGACGGAAGGATACGCATTGGGTACGACATTCCAAATAAGATGCTATCCAGGAAATAAATAGCTGAGGAAAGTTAAACGAGGACAATTTACACAATAAAATGGAATGATCCAGCTTATCAAAAGCTTTCGTGAAGTCAGTGTAAATACAGTCTACCTGAAATCCTGCCTCGATTGATGGGATAACAATGTTGGAAAACTCAAGTAGGTTGGTAGTTGTGGATTTGCCTTTCAAGAAACCATGTTGGAAAGGAGATAATATGGATTTACTATGAAACGCCACCACATTGCTGATTATCGCTTCAAATAGTTTAGCAACACATGGAAGTTTTGCGATGGGACGATAATTGCCTACAACATTTCTATCGCCTTTTTTATGAATAGGTGTAACAATTGCGTATTTCCAACCACTTGGAAAAATACCGAGCGACAGAGAAAGGTTAAATAGGTAGGCAAGGATAGGAGACAGGGAGGAGATACAATATTTTAAGATAGCGCTAGGAATGCCGTCAGGGCCTGGTGTCAAATTATTGTCCAACTTCCTAGAAAACGTTAAAATGGTATCTTCGTCTATAAACAAGTCTTTCATTCCCAAAGAAGAAGTTGGGATCATTGTCAAGTTGTCATTATAATTATTACTATTAGTAGAAGGTTCCGTATTATATGCGGTACGGAAATGATTAGCGAAAATATTGCTAATAGTTAATGGATCGGAAATGGCCATGTCGTCTGAGTTAAACGTGGTGGGATACCCATCATGGTATCTCTTGGAATTAATAAAATTCCAAAACCTTCTAGGCTGCTGTTGGAAAGTAGAATTAAGATGTCTAAGGTGAATTTGGTAAGAACTTTCGACCTCGGAGTGATAAATATTTTTCAACTCTTCAAAAACCAAAAAGTCAGAAACAGAACGAGACGAGCAATATCTTTTCCAAGCTTTGGATTTTAAATTTTTTATATCGCGTATTGCTTTCGATTTCCCTGGAACTTTATTGCAATTGTTAGGGAAAGAGACTGGTACAAACTGGGTAAAGCATCCAAAAAGGATTGAATGAAAATTGTACACTGCCTTATTAATGTCTTTTTCTAACAACACAGTGGACCAATCACACCTTGCGATGAGATCATTTAGTACATCCAAGTCGACTTTCTTAAAGTTAAATTGACACGGTGAGTTCTCTAAAGGAGTGCTTAGAGATGTATTGATTTCGTAGATGATTAGAACTGGTTCATGATGTGTTGAATCGCAGAAAGATGATGGACAGTGCTTGACCTCGGACGGGTAGGCGTTTGAGGTAAAAACTAGATCCGATAATCTTCCATGACTGTTCAAAATGCTGTTTACTTGGTTTAAGCCGCACGCAAGCATTGCGTTTATAAACTCCTCGGCGTATGGGCGATTACCAGGAAAAAAGGTTGGGGCTAATGTGAAGCCGTCGTCAGATATGTTCCAAGTAATTCTGGGTAGGTTGAAGTCGCCCATGAGGATGAGTTCATCTTTTCCATCTAATAGGTCACATAAATGATGAGTGGCGTTAAGTACTTGCTCATAACAAATCGATGCTGAATAAGGAGGGATACATAGAACTGCTAAATAGAGTTGCGCCATTCCCAGGTCAACACGAGCACAGACAAGTTCCAAGCTATCGGTGTTTGGTATGATTACTTCTGATACGCGATCCGAACTGCGCACGGCAAGCAATACGCCCCCACCTACCGGGGCGTCGAGTAAAAGTCCATGACGATCTTTACGGAAGACAGAAAACCGCGAATCAAATAGTTCTGTATTCAATATCTTCGCGCAGAGCCAAGTTTCAGTTAAAGCTACGACATGAAAGTCTTAAGAAAGATTGTACGTGTAAAATTCGTTAGCTTTATATCGCATGCCGCTTATGTTGGCGTAGAAGATTGACATGTTTTCGAGTCGTTTTTTGACAAAGATTTACCAGCCGTAGCACGATTTCTTGGTGTAAATTCATGGACGATTGCGTTCAAAGGCCAGAAACTGGGCTGTGTGATGGTATTAAAGGAGCAATCCGGAACGATGACCTTAAACGATGACACTCGAGGATGCTGACCAATTTTCGCAACCGAAATGGAGTCAGAAGGTAAAAATTTTTAAGTGTGGTGTAGGATGTCAATGATGTTGTTTTTCACATCGTCGGGGGTAGTATTTGGAGCAAGCCTTGATAAGAATAACACCCGAGGCTTCACCACACCATTGAGCTTGCAACTAAAAGTTTCAGCTCCGGATCTAGCAGGAACTGGGCGAGCGCTGTCTGTTTCGTGTGTGAGGAAGTTCGCGTTTCCTTCTTTATCTGATTTCTCTGATCCTTCTGTAACAATGATTTTCGTTGTTTGTACCTCTTTGTCACCTGCCGGGGAGTTGTCGATTGATTTAGACTGCTTGCGTCTTATCCCTCTTTCTTTATTCGATGCTTTTCTGGCACCTGTGATTGGGCTGCTATGGTCTAAGCTATCGGCCTGACAAGAGGAAAAATTCCTAGGTTTAGTATTTTTACGAGCGCCGTGAGGATTTTTTAAAACGTCTAAAACGATATTTACCATTTTGGCGACGGGTTACTTAAAACTAGTTATCTACATTTCATAATTAAATCTTAGAGCGTACTGTTTTCGTACCAAAGAATCAGTGGCAAATATCTCACTGAATATAGTTAATTATAAGGTATTATGGCACCTAGGTGAAAATAGCGACTAATTAACTCGGCATAGCTGAAGCAAAAATTTTGAAGGAATCAAATAATTAGGTACCGGCGTTAGTATGTATGAAGTTGTATCCTCCATTTGCAGTATTCTAGGATTAAAAGTGTTTTAAAATAAGAGCATATAAGAACATTAAAGAGCAATACCACGCATTACGAATCTATAACTCGTTTTTAGGCTTGGATTATTCAGTGCCGTGACCCATTGGAAATCAGTTTGAGTTTTTTGTGGTTGCGTTTTTAGCAGTTTTGCATTTGTGTTGATTATGTGTGTCGTGTAGATTGGTAAATTCTATGTTTCGATTTGATTTCCACCAAATTTATTCAGAATCGTTTTTGAGCTGCTAGGTAATACAATATATTAAAAGTGGATTAGGCATATGGAGATGGGAGTTCTGTGTAAAGATGTATCCGCACGTCTGGTAAAGTTTAGTAATTTGAATTGAAACGAAAAATCTTTCTAACATATCGATACGTTCCTTTCGATGATCGTATCGTTTAAATGAATTTTAAATTTTCTAAATTTATAAAACCGTTTTCTAAGTTCACTTTAGCTATTACTCTTGCGTGGCGAACTTAGCCGCCGGGTAGCAATAGTTTAAACTAAGTTACTTGAGCAGTATATAGAATGAAACAAACATGTTTTATATTGTCAGACATTGTCAAACGACAAACTATCTTTATTGATTGATATTCTGTCGTCCTCAGCATAAACACTATCTGATCTTTGAATTAACACCGGGTTTTAAAACTAAATACTCTATTACATCGTTCAACTATATTTGAAAAACCTGTCTTTTGTGGAAGTATATTAAAATCAAGATTGAAAAATGCACTCCTCATTTATTTATGTATCTCCACCACAAATCAATATACAAATCATTGAATATCTTGAAAGTTACAAAAATGTAGATGGAAGGTTTATGCTAAGCACGGCGGTACTCCGATCTTATACACTAGCATTTTCGTTGAATTAGTAAATATATGGATTTTACTTCGATGTAATATTGTGTATTTCCTCTAGTCTCCACCATGTCTAGTTTCCACTATTGATTGTCTAGAAATGTTATGAAAATGATGCACTAAGGCTCGAGTTTATTTTCATCACGATATTTTCCTATATGTATTTAGCATCAATACCTGGGGACATACTGTCATAAACTGAGCTGGGTTTGAAGAATATTCAATGAATTTGACCAAAAAAAATGGAAATTTCCCACTAGTAATGTAGTTTCAAAAATAATTTCAGTTCAGTGAAATTGGTTATTGAATTTGATTTGAGTATTTGTTCCAATAAATCATATTTGTAATTCATACTCTGACCTGAATTATGAAAAACAAATGACGAACACTCAACTGGTGGATATTAATATTTGACCCTATATCGCTCGAAGCTCAGTTTCAATTGTTTTTTTGCTGAAAGTTGACGTTAGGCCTCAATGATTTAATAAAACACACCCTTCACTAGTAAGTGTGATATAAAACATGAAATTTTCTCACGTTCGTTTCAAATTGAATCATTGGCCACCAACCTTTTGTTAGATGTAAAACATCCGTTCATCCTTCATACCACACAATGACATTTCCAATCCATGCATTTTGTCAGCTTTCACAAACTGTCCGCATTGTAAAATGTTGCTTCCGGCCACAATGGAAATTTCACCGTGCCGTAGTAATTCATATTGCCGCTGGCAGTTATTCTATGAACAATCGAATGAAGAAACTATGTGTGAATTTGTTACCCTGCCGCGATGATATGCTTGAGTTGTTATACATGGTGTTCACCAATGTGGGTAGACTTATACAACACAATCCTGGGAAGTGTTTTCAGTCAGAGAGAAAGATTACCGCAGCAAATGGTCGGTCGAATGTAAAGCCAAAATCACAGTGTGAGAAATACCGTGTCAAGGCTTAAAGATGAATTACAGAGTAATGGATTTCCGATGAAAATATTATGCCACAAAAATATGATTAATTGCGTTCTTGGCATGTTTCCACGACGTCGTGCATGATTCCAAATTTAAAACTAATTTAAAACTCAAAGGGTGGAAAGGATTTCAGGAATTTCAAGATTTAGGAAAGCCAACCACGGCAAAACATTGAAAGCAGCATAACATAAGATTAACAAAGAAAATGCAACTAAAAGTCTCCCACAATTGCCTCACGTTAAATTTTTAAAATTTTTAAAATTTCAGTTTGCGGATATTTTATTGAAAAATGAGTGGAAATGGATGAATGAACAGCGCATCCTTGCAACAGTAGTTTTTGTTTTGCCGATAAAATCATTTTTGATGCTGGTTAGTTAAATTTATATGCACCGAATTCAAATATAATGCACTTGTTAAATGTCATCAATGGCAATTTACAGTTGAATTCGGTACATATAAATTTAACTAACCAGCATAAAAAATGATATCGGCAAAACCAAAAACTACTTTGCAAGGATGCGCTGTTCATCCATCCATTTTCACCCATTTTTCAATAAAATATCCGAAAACTCGAATGAAATGATGAGCTGTCACATTTTTCGCATCAATTTAAGGTACCTGGGTCATTAAATGGCCGCGAAATTTAACTTATACATAGTGCAACGCCATCTCAGAGTGAGTCACTGCGTTGTCTTCGAAGACAGTTACACGTCTTCGAACACATTACTGACGAGCAAAACTAAACGAAACGAAATTTCGCGCCAGGCTGATTTTGTATGGGATTTGACATTTCGTTTCGTTTCGCGTCGAATACATTTCAGGGCTTTATATTGAACTACAAACAATTAACAGCAGACACCTTATGCACTTTAAATTAAAGATGAGTCAAAGTTAGAAGTAATTACTGGTTATCCTTAAAAGTACAGCAATCATCATTCAAATTGATTTGTCCCGAAACACCACCAAGCACTCATTGACAACAATATTTTGATACAAAAGTTGTTTGGCTTCATCAATTTAAGGTGACACCGGTTTGACAGTCGATTGATAGCTCTGACACAAATGTTCATCAGTACAAAAATTCATACGATTGATTATAAGTTAAGTTAAATTTGTTTAAATATCTTGACAATAAAATTTTAAAAGGATTAACATTTAAAATCTGAGTAATCTGAATAATTTTATCATATGTTCAGGACCATTTTTTATTAACCCTCCACAAACATCATTTCGTGCGAATATTTGATTTTCGATCCATTTCAAACCTCTTTTATTCGAAGCAGATCAAATCTTGTTTTATGACCGCCATAACCCAGACGTTATCAAGAAGCAGAAGTAAAAATACAGTTCCTTTTGAATTTCCCAATCAGGTTATAGCTTGCTACCTTCGAGCCGTACTTTCGCTCGACTGACGGCGAAAAAAATATTTATGGAGGCAGGGTACCATCTTGCCCTTCGTTATCTCTGGCAACTTTACATTCCACGGCGTAAGTGACGTCATTGCCTTCTTTGACGAATCGTTTTTTGTGCTCAACTCAATTTGCTGGTTTATAATTGAAATGAATGATTTGTATTTGTTACTGCGACGAGAGTTTCACTGTCTCCGTGCCATCAAAAGATGAAAGGCGTTTCGGGATTCTAGTTGAAGGAAGTTGCTTCTAGAGAAAGAGAATGAAACTGAACAATGACGAGGTTCTCGGAATCAAACTTTTGAACATATTTTCCATGCAGGATAAATATAATATGAGTTTCGAACGGTAGAATACACAGCAACTGAGAAGAAAGTAGACAGATAATTGAATTGATTTTCTATAGAACGATGCATGATGAAACTCATAATGAAGTTGCTTGATAATTATTCCACTGTCTAGTGACATACATACACTCAGAGTCATAAGTCTACATGCAATCAATAAAAAAGGGTTCGTAAGAATGTATTTTAAATATCAATCAATTTATTTAATTTAATTTTTGTTTTTCTTAAACAATAATAAAAGTAACATGTTGACGCCAAATTTTTTTCAACGTGTTAGCAAAACAGCTGAGATAACGGTATTTTTGTTGTTCTGGGTAGCAAAACAAAGAATCAAAAGTCTACAAGCAATAATTATAAAAAAGTTTTAGAATGTTAAAATTAAATTTTTCATATAATTTAATAGCTAGTCGGATAGCTGCAACGCTTAAAAACTTCCAATATACGGTTCTTCTTTGAAGCTACAAGTTTACTAGTCTCTTGAACTGTTATTTCCGCCCACTCCTTGGATATTATGTCTTTGAGCTGTTGTTTTGTTGAAATAGTATGTTTGTGTATTTTTCTTTCCAATAGCGCCCATAAATGCTCAATGGGGTTTCAATCTGGTGATTGTGGAGGCGTCTGTAATTGTTTGGGGGCCTTGTACAGTAACCAAGTACGCATAATTTCCGCAGTGTGCTTGGGGTCGTTATCGTGTTGAAAATAAAAGATTCTTTGTAGTCCCAATTTGTCAGCACTGGATTGCATATTACGTTTTAAAATATTTAAATATGTATGTTTATCCATCGTTGTCTCTTCAAACTCCAGGTTGCCCGTACGTTTGGCTGCCATACAACTCCAAACCATAGCTCCACCACCTCCATGTTTTACCGTTGGGTAAAGATTGCTCTTATTGTATGCTTCTCTTTGCTTTCGCCATATTAATTTGCGTCCCTTTATACCAAAAATACAGAGCTTCGATTCATCGGAGAAAAGCACGTTGTTCAAGAGCTCTTCAGGCAGATTTAAGTATTTCTTTACCAAAGCTATGCGCTTTTTTTGATTGATTACAGAAATAAGCGGTTTTTTTCGTGCTACTCTAGCATAAAGACCAGAAAAATTCGTCGTGCAGTAACGACAGAAATGCTTTTGGCAAATCTTTCCTGAACATCATTTGCAATTTGCAATGCAGTCAAGCGTGGATTATTCTTCATCATCATCATCATCGATGGCGCGACAGCCCGAATCGGGCCTTGGCCTCCAGTAACGTTCGCCTCCAATCGTCTCGATCCTGCGACCTGGTTCTCCAGTTATTGAACCCCAGTATTGACCTGCTGTCTGCGTCTATCGTGTCTTCCCAACGTTTCCTCGGCTTACCAACTGGACGCTTCCCTTGTGTTTTGCCTTCCAACGTTCTTTTAGGTAGTCTATTGACCTCCATCCTTTCGACGTGGCCGGCCCATTGTAATTTTCGTAATTTAATGCATGTGGATACACGTGAGTCGTCGTATATATGGTACAACTCATTGTAGTATCGCATTCTCCACTCTGTCCCTTCTTGTATGGGGCCAAAGATTCGTCGTAGCACTTTGCGCTCGAATACGTCCAGTGCCTTTTCGGAGTCCGTAGTCAAAGTCCAGGCTTCGCTTCCATAGAGAAGCACAGGTTTAACGAGTGTTTTGTATATGCGAAGCTTATTATTCCTGTGCACGTTCGTAGACTTGATTATGGGGAGTATGGAATAGTACGTCTTGTTTGCTGCATTTATTCGCCGTAAAATTTCCTCCTTTTCACTGCCTGATTTATCAAGGTGGACTCCTAAGTAGATGAAGCTATCTACATTTTCGATGTTGTAGTCTCCTAAGGTCAAGTTTGGTCTGATTGGCGCAATTTTTCTTGTTTGGGTCATTAGTTTGGTTTTATCTTCGTTGACCCGTAGATTTATTTTTTGGCTTCTGACTCCAAACTTAGGAAAGCTTCCTTTGCTTCTGGTATGGTCCGTGCCATAATGTTGACGTCATCGGTGAATGCTACTATTTGCGTGGACTTGAACAGTAGTGTGCCTGTTGTATCAGCTGGTATTCTTCTGATGACGTGTTCCAGAGCAAGGTTGAATAGCATCGGGGCAAGTCCATCTCCTTACTTTAAACCTGAGTTGGTGTGGAAGCTGTTAGATAGGTCACTGTTGACTTTGACCTGAGATTCGGCATTCATCATTGTCACTTTAGTCATGCGGACGAGTTTTGTTGGAATTCCCAAGTCAAGCATGATTCGGTAAAGTGTATTTCTGTCTACACTATCGTATGCTTGCTTGAAATCTACGAAGACCTGGTGCACGTCGATATTATACTCCCAGCATTTTTCAAGCACCTGTTTGACTGAGAATATTTGATCTATCGTAGATCGTCCGGACCTGAAGCCGCCTTGATACTCTCCTATGATGTTTTCATCGAAGGGCTTCATTTTACGTTCAATAATTTTGGACAACACTTTATAGGACGAGCATAATAAAGCGATGCCTCTGTAGTTTTCGCAACTTAATTTGTCTCCTTTTTTGTAAATGGGGCATATAATACTTTTTCGCCAATCATTTGGCAACTGTTCTGCTACCCAGATGTTTAATATTAATTTGTGGAGAATGTTGCAAAGAAGAGTTCCACCATTTCTGAGTAAGTCGGGAGGTATTCCATCTATTCCCGGAGCTTTGTTCATTCAAAGGTAACGTATGGCTGCCTGAACTTCTTGTTGGTGGAGAGATGTAAATGTCCTGATCTGCTTCTGGGATGTTTGGATCTGCTGAGTTTGTCGTCGGCGCGGGATTAAGCAGCGGTTTAAAATACCGTGCTCATCTTTCCTTAATCTCGACCGAGTTACTAATTATGGATCCACTTTCATCCTTACAAAGGCTCGTTCGCGGTTTGTATCCCTCGCGTAGCTGTTTGATTGAGGAATACGCAGCTCGTAGATCATTATAGGTCATGTTTTCGTTCAGTTTCTGGATCTTGTTGTTGGTAAGTTGGCGTTTCTTTTGGCGACACAATTTGTTTGCCTGTCGGTGGAGGATTTTATAGTTTTCGGTTTTAGCGCGTGTTGGTTTTTTGATTTACTCTTTGTAAGCCTCATTCCTCTTTTTGATAGCATCTTGACACTCATTATCAAACCAGTCATTCCGAGGGTTTTGGCGTTTATGTCCTAAGGTCTTTTCTGCTACTGTTTTGATTCCTTCTTTTACCTTTGTCCTCATGGTTTCGATATCTGCGTCGTTTTCTCCCGCCAGAGGGATATCTTGGAGTAGATTTTCGAGCGTCGACATGTATGTAGTAGCTACCGAGTTTTCCTTGAGTTTTTCTAGGTCGTATTTCGGTATTCCTGATTTTGAGTGCTTTTCACACCTCGAAATATGACATCGGTATTTCGCTCTGATAAGGTAATGATCGGAGCCACAGTTCGCGCCACGTAGTGTTCGGACATCGAGAATGCTGGTGGCCACCCTTTTTTCTACGAGAACGTGGTCTATTTGATTGTAGGTGCGACCATCTGGTTATGCCCACGTTCGTTTGTGTATGTCTCGATGTGGGAAGTACGTTGAGCTTACAAGAAGGTTCCTGCTAGCTGCGAAGTCAATCAGACGCTGCCCGTTTTCGTTCGTAATTGGATGAAGGCTGTGTCCTCCTGTGGTTCCTCTATGAGCCTTCTTGCGGCCGATTTTTGCATTGAAGTCACCAAGAACAATTTTCACGTCATTCGAGGGCAGTGCGTCAACGGTGCGTTCTAAGGTGCTGTAAAAGTCGTCCTTTACTGCGTCGTCCTTGACTTCGGTTGGAGCATGGCAGTTCACCAACCAAACATTAAAAAATTTTGTTTTTATGCGGATCGCACACAGTCGCTCATTTATTGGTTTGAAATTGGTGACGCATTGTTTGAGTTTATTGTCTACTATAAATGCAACTCGAAACTTTCGACTTCCCGAAATTTTTCCGCTGGTAAACAATGTGTGCGTTCACATCTCATTAATTTCGCTGCCAAGCCATCTAGTTTCTTGAATCGCCAAAATGTTGATGTTGAATGCTGAAGCCTCATTAAGAAGCTCTCGAAGTGCCCCTGCTCTATATAGCGATCTAACGTTCCAAGATCCGAAAGAGTAATCCATATTTCGTTGCCAAAGTCGTTGCCGTTTAGTCAATCCGACCCGAGGCTGATCTCCTGGTTCTGTGACAATTGATTTTTTACGGGGATGCGTTGTCAGCGACTCGCCCAACCCCCAACCTGGAGGGCCGGCCGACGGAGGACTCTGTTTTATGGCGCAGAGTGCTCGCCATCACCCTTTCTCGTTAGCTGCGTTAGCTTTACCGGGAGCCACCACGTGGAGGTGAGAAAAGGATTTGGTAGTGGCGCTGTAGTTGACATTTCAGCGTGCTTTTCTCAGTTTTTCGACAATGTACAGTGTCGGATCCATACATTATCCTGAGACACAAACCTTACTACCCTTTGACCCCCGTGGATTATTCTTCACTGCATTCAATATTAAGAGGTTTTCACGGGACGTCAGCTTCAGTGGGTGACTAGAATGAGGTTTTGACGTGATGATTCCGCTAGTTTTAACATTTTTTATTACGGTATACACTGAGCAGTGTGATCGTTCAACCAATTGTCCAATTTCTCGGTTTGTTTTTCCTTCCTTCCAGAGTTTAACAATGATTTCCCTCTCGCCGACACTTATTTTTTTCTTTTTAGACTCCATAATAAAAATTGTAGCTTTTTTTATAAAAAAAAACAAGAGACTTTAGTCTATGCAGCTATCTGATCAATTAATATATAAAAAAAAAATGCAATCAAAATTTTAAGCAAATTGCCTTCTGCACGCTCGCAAGATCGCAACAATAATGACCGCTTGTAGACTTTTGATCGTTTGTTATGTTACTCTGAAGAACAAAAGTACTGTTATCTTGGCTGTTTTGTGAACACGTGCAAAGAAATTTCGAGTCGACACTGTGCATTCAATATTTCATCAGAAAAATAAAAACTTAGCTTGCTAATTGGTTGATTTTTGGAAAAATATTCTAAATAATATTTTTTTATTGGTTGCTTCTAGATTTATGACTCTGAGTGAGTATATATGTAAGGGAGTACTTATTAACGTTTGCAACTCGGCCGCATCTGAAAGTCCTTTTTTCTAAATTCAGTTAATCGCAAAAGAAACCGTTTCATATGAACTTGCAAAAAACCTATTTAAATTTTAGACCTTATCTGATGTGTTGGTATTTCCAAGGAAATCATGTGCACAGAGTGCCAATCTGTTCTTCGAATAGTACATCTCCTCGCGTCTAACGCAAAAAACTTGAAACTGGAATTGAAAACGGAGTTAGTTGCCGATTTGTAGATTAATTGTATTTTGTATGGGCAAAAGTATCCGGTTTGCAAAGTAAAGGGTTGCATTTTAATTTGAGTTCGGCTAAAGAAAACAGTAGCTTATGCAAATCAGAAAGTTTTATCTTTGATATAAGGTCGAGGACAATATGTATAGTTAAGAATCGTTTGGCTTTGATTTATAACAGCTTCAACAAAAAAGACACGTGGTTAAAAATGAAATTTCAAAAATCATAAGGTTATCAGTGCGTTTTTCTCAGAACAAAGTACAAAGGACGACCCAAGATGGCTAATGAGGTGTCCCTATTTGTCCTTACTTCCAATTATAAATTTCTTGATTTCGCACCAAAATAGCAGAGAGAAATATTTACTCTCTATGGCCGAGTGAATTGTAAAAAAGGAATTAAAGAAAGAATTATTCTTCTTTCTATTCAAACGATACTCGCAGCAGTTTGTTGCACTTGCGTGGCGAAAAGGGTCGCCGCGTAGCAAGTGCTAGAACGTGCTTGCAAATGATACTCCTAGCAGTTTGTTGCACTTGCGTGGCGAAAAGGGTCGCCGCGTAGCAAGTGCTAGAACGTGCTTTCAAATGCTAAAGAATAAATCAAAAACGACTTTTATTCTTTCAAACAGACTGGTTGGTCGCCGATCGGGCTAGCGTTCCAAGACAGACTGTGTTTTATTCTGTATTCTATTCTCCTATATATACGATACATTTTGCTGAATCGATCGGTGTATGGACTGGTTTTTGAATTCAAAAATATAAAAATTAATTAGTTAGTGCGCGTATTGTCCGCTTAGAGTAGATGTCGCGGTTGTCGATAGGTGGGAGCTATTTTGACATTTGTCAGTGTGACAATTCAATTCGTACACAACACCCTCTCCCTTTGGGGAAAAAAAATTTTCTTTTCAGTAGTAAATGAAAATTTTTTTTTGTTTTGAATCCATACACCTTTACAGTTTTTTACAATTATCCTGATTCATAAGTTCATGTTGTTGTTTAAATATATATTCTTATAATTTTTTTTTTGTTTTATTTGATTTTGCTTACTTAAATGTAACTTCGATACATGTGTTTATATTTTTTTTTTTTGTTTGAATATAATTCTAGTCTGGTAATAACTATATGCATTTTGTTTTGCATATTTTGTTTTTTGATTCTTGTTTTACATTAATACTGTACATGTTCAATTGTGTTTATCACTTTTTCAAATTAGTGGTGTATACAATTTTAATAGGTTATTGTGATATTTTTTACATTTTCCGTTTATTAATATATAAGTATTTACATTATCTCTTTCTATTATTTCATATGGTCCATGATATGTGTTCTGCAACTTCTTTCTATTAATATTTCTGACTAAAACTAGATCTCCTACTTTGAATGTTGCTGGGTTTGTGTTACTATCTAATCTATTTTTTCTTTCCTTTTTCACTTTCTCAATTATGTTTTGAGCTAAACTAATGCTATTTCTAAGTCTAATTTTTAGTTCGTTAACGAAATTGTCTATATTGTTAATCGGTTCATTTTTTTCTATAATGTCGTCGGGCAATTGGGGTAATCTGCCATATACTAATTCGTATGGAGAATATTCTGTATCAATATGTGGACTCGTATTGTACGCGAAAGTGTAATACGGTATCCTTTTGTCCCATTCATAATCATTAGCAAAATTAAGCAAATATTCGTTTAACACTCTGTGGTTACGTTCCACTGAGCCGAGTGTTTCATGATGATATGGTGCTGAGAAAATTTGTTGAATTTTTAATAAATTGCAAATGTTTCCCATTAGCTCATTGGCGAATTCAGTTCCATTATCTGATTTTAAAATTTTGAAATTACCATGCTTTAATATTAGTTGTTCTTCTAGTGTTTTGGCGATAGTTTTAGCATCTTTTGTTTCAATTGGGTGTGCAATAACGTATTTTGACAATTCGCATTGCATTGTGAGAATGTATCGATAACCGTTGGATATTCTTAATGGTCCTACTGTGTCTATAGCAATTGTTTCGAATGTGTTCTTTGGTGTGTCTGTTATTGTTTGTTTCTCTTTTATATGCTGTGTTTGTTTATTTTTCGCACAAGTTTCACAGTTTTTAATAAATGTCTTTGTCATCTTATTCATGTCTTTCCATATATATTTTTGCTTTAGTTTTAGTAAAGTTTTTCTGACGCCTAAGTGTCCTCCTATCGGTGTTGTATGGTAGTTATTTATTAGTTTAAATTGTATTATTTTATCGGTTATTCGTTTTGGTGGTTTGTATATTATTATTTTTAGGGGTTCTTTATTCTTTGTTAGAATACTCTTCTGTAGTTGATTAAATTTGTTTTTAAATTCTTCCTTATTGATCATGTTATATATTTCATCTTTTTCTTCAATGTATATTTTCGTTATATTTTTTCTAGTTGCTTGTGATGTCAGTTTCTCCAATGTCGAAACTAATTCCGATGGATTATCGCTGCATCTAACTAGGATCTGATTATGTTCAAATATAATTTTTTGAATTTTTCCCATTTCGAATTTTAGTTTCTTTAAATTTTTTATATCAGCTGGGGAATCGCTGTCCCATATATAGATTTCGTTGTCCATTGGGTTATATTTTGGTTTGACTATTCTTCTTGTTTGCGCTTTTTCAGTGTTTTCTAAATTTTTTACCATGTTTCTTGTAAGTGGTAATACCTTCTTTTCTTCAGTAATGTTTCTCTGCTTTGGTATCATATCTTTTAATGTGTCTGAATTTAATTTGATGCGTGACAATGCATCTGCATTGACGTTCATCTTGCCTTTTCGATATATTATATCGAAATCATAATCGCATAAATCTAGTCTTATGCGTGTCATCTTTGATGATGGGTTTCTGTGAGTAAATAGTGATATAAGTGGCCTGTGGTCTGTAACGACCGTAAATTTATTTCCGAATAAATAGGGTCTAAAGAAATTTATCGCCCAATGGATTGCCAATAATTCCTTTTCGATTATCGGTTTGTTTAATTCATGTTTGATTAGGGTTTTACTTGCGTATGAAATGGGTAAGTCATGTCCTATTTCGCCTTGTGAGAGTACTGCACCTAATGCATAGTCTGATGCATCGGTTGTAACAATAAATGGCTTATTGAAATCTGGATATTGTAATATTGGTGCATTCATCAGTTTATACTTCAGTGCTTCGAATGTTGATTGACATTTTTCTGTCCATATGAACTTTGTATTCTTTTTCAGTAAATCGTTTAGGCATTTTGTTAGTTTGGCGAAGTCTGGTATAAATCGTCGATAATAATTAGCAAATGCGACGAATCTTCGAACTTCGTCTGCATTTGTAGGTATCGGGTAGTTTTTAATTGTTTTGAATTTTGCAGGGTCTGTTCGGACTCCGTCTTTTGTTATTAAATGTCCCAAGTACACTACTTCACTTCTCAAAAAATTGCATTTTTCAGGGTTCAGTTTTAGGTTGTACTTTTCTAGCCTATCAAATATTTTCATTAAATTGGTATTGTGATGGGCGAGGCTGCAACCAAAGACGATTATGTCATCGACGTATAAGAATGCTGCTGAGTCTAATCCACTTAGGGCTACTGTTAGCATGCGTTGGAAGCTGTTTGATGAAATTGTTAGACCGAAAGGTAATCGTTTGAACTGATAATGCCCTTTGTTTGTTGAAAACGCTGTTAATGGTCTTGATTCCTCTGTCAGCTCAATTTGGTGAAAGGAACTTGTCATGTCCAGGGTGGAAAAGTATTTTGCTCTTCCTAGCCTGTCTAAAACATCTTCTAGCCTTGTGAGCGGGAACTTGTCATTAACAATTTTTTTGTTGAGTGCTCTAAAATCTACAACTAATCTCCATTTTGTTGGGCCTGACTCACTTTTCTTTGGTGTTAAAAGTAGTGGTGAGTTATATGGACTGGTAGAGTTTTCGATGATGTTATCATCTAGCAATTGATTTACTTGTCGATTGATTTCATCAATATGTGTATGGGGAAGTCTATAGTTCTTGATATACGTTGGTGTATTATCCGTGGCTTGTATATCTTGTTTGTAGAAGTTATTTGCAGTAAGAGTATCGTGTTCTAGGTGAAAAATATGTTGATAGTTTTGGATAATTTTTAATATTGATTCTTGGTCTTTTGGGTTCAAGTGTTTTAGTTTAATGTATTTTAATAATTCTTGAAATCTTTGCTTTCCTTCGTTGTTTTTATTTACTGAAATACTATTTTTATTTATTTTGTATTTAGTTAATGGTTCTGTTTCTACTTTAAATCTTTGAATTACCATGTCTTCTTCGTTCGTGTTTAGTAGCTTTATATGTTTAATACCTTCTGCTGGTATTATTGTGCTGCCTATGTAGACTCCTGGTGTTATTTCTTTGTTAGTTACTACACTGTCTTCTTCGATGGTAAAGTCGACTGGGCAAATGTATTCACACCGTGCGGGTATCGTTAATTTATGTATTTCGCAATTTGTACTGATCGGTATAGTATACTCTTCATTGTCGACATTAATCGTTATCGTATAAGTTTCGTAATCAATTTTTGCTAGTTTTTGTACAAGGAAGTCTCTTCCTAGTATTCCGTCTGTAAGGATGGGAAAATCAGGTTCTACTATTTGGAAAGGGTAGTGAAAGTGTTTTTCACCAATGTTCAAGTCTAAATTAGCGGTGCCTAATGAATATATCTCCTGGTTTGTTATGCCAGAGAATTTGCATCGTTTATCTTCTTCTATTTTTTCATGCTCTGAAATTGCACTTATTTTGCATATTGATATATCAGCTCCTGTATCTATCAATAGCTTCAAATTTTTCCTTGATTTCTCACAATATAACGTAACGTAATTTTTTAATTGTGTATTCAGTAGGTATATTTTTTCTTCCTGTATCCCGGGGTCAACTTTTATTCTTCGTTGCTGCTGGCCTCCGGGCCTATTGAGTTTCCCTGTACTATATTTATTCTGTTTTGTCTGTTACTTTCATAGTTTCTGTTTGTTCCTCTGTTGTTCCTATTACTTGTGTTAGGGTTCTGATATGTATTTCGATTTACTTCATGATATCTGCTGTTATTATTTCTATGGTTTACTTCCTCATATCTGGGATTGTAACTATTTCTAAACTTGTTTCTATAATTGCTGTTCTGGTTTGTTACATTATTTCTTGTGTTGAAATTACTGCTGTTATTTCTGTTGTTATTTCTGTTACTATTAATATGGTTTTGGCTATAATTATTATTCCTATATGTGTTATAATTATTCGGTTTATTTCTATTATTATAATTCAGTTGCCGACTTATATTATTTCTGTGATTCACGTACATAATGTTTTCTGTAACATTATTGCTTGATTCGAATTCAGTTGCTATCTGAATAGCTTCTACGAACGTTTTTGGCTGTGCCGCAAAAATAGTAGGTTTAAGGGTTTCGCTTAACCCATTCTTGAAAATAGTTAGTGCATACGAGTCGTTTGACTTCTGTATTGCACTTTTCTCTGCTTGAGACGGATTTTGACCCAAGCTACTAATTTGAATCTCACTTAATTCGTTAATGAGCTCTGATAATTTTTCACCAAATTTTTCAACTGTTCCGCGTTGAGTTAATTGTGCTAATTGGGTATGAATGTGTTGTGGACTTTTTTTGCTTTTATATCTATTTCTGAGGCTTTTTTCGAATTCTTCATAATTTTTAATGTCTAATGTTATGAGTTGTGTTTTAACTACTGTTCCTAATTTCACATTCTTAGTAAAGTTTAATAAATTGTTTTTCCCGTCTTCGTTAAGACTTTGATTGAGTAAATTTATTATTGTTAAGAATGCTTCCAGTTCTTTTGGGTTTCCATTAAAAACTGGTATTGCTTTTAAAGCTAGCTCAATATTAAAGTTACTCATTTTGTCTTCTATTGACTCTTCTAATTTCTCTAATAATAGCTCCTTTGCTTCTTGGTATTTCTGCTGTAATATTTCTAATAACTCCTGACTACTTTCTGTCTTAAGTACTTCTTCCTGAATTTTCTCTATCGTTTCTAATTTTTCTTGTATGTATTCTCTCTTATAAGTTCTGTTTGGGGTTTTTTTTAGATTGACTACTATTTTTGAAAGGATATTAATGTTCTGTTCCATTTATTTTGTGTTATCGTAGACCATATGAAATCTCTTAACATTTGTAAAATTAAATTTGAATTTTTCGTTTCACTACCAGACAATAGGTGTCGTTTGTGACGCTCAAAGTAGCACTTGTCAAAATTGAGAGAATTTTCATCACCTTTTTTTTTTGCTCTTTTCTTACATTTACTACATTTACTACTCATTGAAAGTTTTTGAATTATAAAGATTTTCTTTTGAGGTATTCATTAAAAATTTTTTTTTTTATTTGAATTCATACTTAATCTAATGTGATATGGTTTTTGTTTTCATTTGTAATTTTAATTCTTCAATCTTTTCGTAGATTTTTTGTTGTAGTGGCCATGGCGGAGGATTTTCTTCATCGGTGGCAATGCGTTTCAGCGCCGCGATCCGTCTTCGTAGGTTTACTTTTCTGCCGCCTCGTATTTTCTTTTTTGTATTGATTTTTGGTATATTCGTTTTTGCCGCTTCCAATTTACGAGCTTCTAGGATGGCCGGATGAATTCTCGGTTGTGGTCCGCCCTCCTTTGGTAATTCAGTCTTCTTGAGTGTCGTTGATGACGTTGCTCCGTAGATTTGTTGTTGTTCGCCTTTGTTCGGTTGTACCTTGTTTGAAGGAGGCAGGATCGCCATGAGGTGTCCCTATTTGTCCTTACTTCCAATTATAAATTTCTTGATTTCGCACCAAAATAGCAGAGAGAAATATTTACTCTCTATGGCCGAGTGAATTGTAAAAAAGGAATTAAAGAAAGAATTATTCTTCTTTCTATTCAAACGATACTCGCAGCAGTTTGTTGCACTTGCGTGGCGAAAAGGGTCGCCGCGTAGCAAGTGCTAGAACGTGCTTGCAAATGATACTCCTAGCAGTTTGTTGCACTTGCGTGGCGAAAAGGGTCGCCGCGTAGCAAGTGCTAGAACGTGCTTTCAAATGCTAAAGAATAAATCAAAAACGACTTTTATTCTTTCAAACAGACTGGTTGGTCGCCGATCGGGCTAGCGTTCCAAGACAGACTGTGTTTTATTCTGTATTCTATTCTCCTATATATACGATACATTTTGCTGAATCGATCGGTGTATGGACTGGTTTTTGAATTCAAAAATATAAAAATTAATTAGTTAGTGCGCGTATTGTCCGCTTAGAGTAGATGTCGCGGTTGTCGATAGGTGGGAGCTATTTTGACATTTGTCAGTGTGACAATTCAATTCGTACACAACACTAAACACTAGTGGAAAGGATAAGTTTTTCGATAATTTGTGTGCTTTGAAAAGTATCGTGAATGTTCGTATGTTCGTTAAGAAGCTAAACCTCTCATAACCGTGTACAGTTTATTTTGAAGTTGATGAAAAGGTGTCTTAGTTTATGCAAATTCACTGCAATTTATGCTGTATAGGAAAATAATCTTCAACTACACCAAAAAAGTCATTTCTCAATAATTTTTAATGAGTGTTTTCGATTCCTCAAATTATTTTAAATAATGTATATATATATATATATATATATATATATATATATATATATATATATATATATATATATATAATGTATATATATATATATATATATATATATATATATATATATATATATATATATATATATATATATATATATATATATATATATATATATATATATATATATATATATATATATATATATATACATATATATATTATTATGCCAAAATTTAATTAAAGAAGATAAATTACATTGGAAAATGTTATGAAATTAGTTATTGAACTGTATTAAATAAATTAAGGTAGAAGAGCAAATTTGTGAACGTTTTTCTTCCTCTGAGGTCTGGGGCTACTTTTGTGACATGTGACATTCTCAATTGGTTATATTTTCTGAAATTAAATAAACTGTGTTAATCAAAATTATTTCAAAGCACAGAAATTCGTCACATTTACCTATCTTAGATTAAGGATTTATTTTGAAAATATACTTAGCTGAACTACAAGCACTTATCTGCAAACCTAGTCTCGAATACGAAAAATGTTTTCCACTTTCCCGTTTATAATACATTACGTTACACGCATGGACATGTTCATAAATATGGTGTAAGTTCCAGTAGTATTTCATTCCGCAAATTAAAAGGGAAGATTTGCCTCACTACGAAAATTGCTAACGAAACTACAGTTCCTGGACTATATACAAGTCGAGATTTTGATATACATATTTAAAATTTTTTGTTTACATTAGCTCAGCGCCCACTTGCAAAGCTGTCATCTCCAGAAGTGGTACATTAATATGTATCGCTCATTGCTTGCGAGACGAATAACCCGACGGGAAAAGCAATGCATGGAACCATTACTGATCTAATTATTTTAAACATTGCATGTCCTAGGCTCGGAATGTGTGAATATTGCATGCCGAGTGATTAGAAATGCGATTAAGGTATTCTCACAGCTTCTAGGGGGAATTGGTGCTCTTGTATTAAATATTGTACTTACCTGTGATGATTTGAATTGCTCCGAGATTTTAATCTTTCCGCTTTATTTAGCACACTACCCATAGCCGATGTATGCTCGCAAGTTCTTTTCCCCTTATTTCTACGAGTGATGTTCATTGGCCAGTCTTGCAGATTTCATTTTCATTGCTAAGAATATTTGCTTCATGAATTCTGTCCAGAATGCATTGCAGCAATTCCCGTTGGGAACCTATAAACATTGAAATGCTTTGTAATGCCCTCATGTTAATCATAAGTATGAATGAGAACAGTATGCTACGACAATTCTGTCTGAAAGACAATTTTTGCAATTATTCAGCAGTGTCCCACAATGACCGTTGAAACAATATGTACGAATATGTTAAGGATAATGAGAATTTTTCGTTATCCGTCAAATTGTTGTTTTTTTCTGGTTGTTTCAGGTGACGGAACACGTATGTTTGAATAATTAATTTTGACGTAAAATTAAGTGCAGATACAGCACAAGTAAACAATATGAATAGATAAAGCCAGATATGTCATATGAAATGAAAATTAATGAAAATATGGTTTGTCATAAACACAATATGAATATTATTCTCCAAGTCATGTGAATTATGAGATATTTACGTTTCTTGTACATTATCAATACAAATCATACTTAACTGTGCAGAGTTCAACTTTATATCACTTTCATTTTCACCTGAAGTAATTTATGGTCACTCACACCTGAGCCTTGTACTTATCGCATACTTACAAAATGTATTTGGCTAAATAAGGACGATAATTTTTTTCCGGTCAGAGAGTAGCTGCCAGGAAAACAATTTATTAGCATCCGATACGACGTTTTCTTTCCAACCGGCTTCCGATAGAGCACTAGATCTGGATGTGGCCTGGCTGGGGTGTATTTAATGAAATACTTTGAAATCTTCTCTCTGCTTCTATACTCCAGCCAAGCTATAAATTCTTGTTTGTCCATAGCATTATCGGATCTGGTGACAAAGATTTGCTGTAGATAAACTCTTGCAGTTTTCTCGAAAAAAATATATATTGATGTCGTAGATTCTAGTTGTTAGAAAGTTTCATATTGTCAACAGAAAACTTATGAAACTTGCATAAAAGCTCCTGTTGGTTAAATTAATTGGCCTTTTGTGTTACATGAACAACGTTAAGATAGAATAGAGAACCTAATTTCAGCGTGTAAATATTGTTTGAATTGATTTTTTTATATTCTATAGCAAATTTTTTATATTTTATAGCAATTTCATTAAATTTAATTTTAAACTTTGCAAGAAAATTCAACTGATTATTAAGGACAGCATACACTTAACTTAAATCAACTTTACTGTGCACTCGTTATTTGCCTTTTGTCTGTAACATAATAATTGGAATTTCGCCATTGTAACCAGTAATATTATCGCTTATTTTGCTTTAGTCCATATAAAAGCTTCTATTTACACCAAGGCTGTCATCAGTGGTGATGATGATTAGCAACTAGTTATAGCCAGAGTAGCGGAAAATAGTTCTGAAAAAAAACGATTTTAGGCACCTAAAAAGTCCTAAAAATGGCCAAAATAGGCACGAAAAACAGTTTAATATCCACAAATAGGCACGAATTTAAATGCACACAAAATGCATCAATATTTATTTTCACGATTGCAAAGGACAATACAATGTTGCTTCAAAGTTTCAAATAAGAAACATCGGCGTTTGTCAGTCAGTACATTTGCATACATTGAAAATGATCTTTCTACGTCAACTGATATTGTCGGGCAATGTTTGAATAAAGCTAATTCGTGTGGCAATAGATCCTTCACAAATTGTTCTATTGGCTGTTTACGCTCGTTCAAAACATTGTTGATGTCAAGAATAGTGTTATATACAGGATTTCGATGAAGCACCGCTTCCATTTTATAGCCAAATTCTCTTTGACTTAATGCATTCAGCGATCTGCGAATGGATGTGATTGTATGAATGCTTTCACTCAATGTCAATCCTTGTGTTTCCAGTTTAATTGTTGCCGACACTAGGTGTGAAAAATGAGATTTGATGTATGCCAGATCAGTTTTTATACGATTATCGGCAAACAGCTCTTTGGCTGCTCGAATCGCTTCGGAATCGTTGCTGTCAAATGAATCAATGACAGATTTGATCTCTGCAAAATTATCGCAGTAGTATATTGCTGCCTTTAGCCACGTACACCAACGAGTTGTAACTGGTTCGGGGGGTAGAGCTAATTCTGGGCAAGCTGCTTTGAATTTTTTTTGACGAGACGGTGCCTGATTAAAATATAGTTTTATTTTACTACTTTAAAAAATCATAAAAATACTGTGATTGAAAAAATAAATGTAAATTTGTTTTGTAATATACCTTCACAAAAACAGCTTTAGATTTTGATATCAATCGATTAACATTCGGAAATCTTGTGCGAATGAACTCTGCAACCCGATGTAAACCATGTGAAAAGCAAGTCAAGTGCACCATCTTTGGATACAAAATTCGCAGTGAGCCCATTGCTGCAATCATGTACGCAGCAGCATCAGTCAAAACAGCAAGCACCCTATTGTATTCAATTCCTAGTCCAAACAATGAAACTTCTGTACTTAAATTGTTTTCACATACTAAAATGATATGATTTACAATTTATTGTACAAACCATTTGGCCAAAGCAAAAGCAGTGAGTCATTGAAGAATGCGGCCATAGTGCTTGCATTGGCATTTTCTACAATACCCATATTCAATAGATAACACTTTTGATGCTCTGCACTATTTTCGACGTCATCCAAAATCCCAAAAATGAAATTGACAACTAGTCGCTGGTCAACATCTGTCGTTTCATCAATGGATACCCAAACATGTTTGTTCTTTGCCTTTTCACGAAGCGTTTTCATGCAATCATTGTATAAAATTGGCACGTATTTTTCACGTAACGTAGTTTCACTTGGAAGTAATTTTTGCGTGTACTTTTCTAAGAAATTTACAACGGAAGGGTGGCTTATTTTTTTCAATGGGATGTTTGCTTCAACACACATTTTACACAGATCCATGTGGAATTGGTTGACTTTTTGTTCTGGACGCGGTTGTTGATGTTCTGTCAATAGACTTTGTTGGGCCGATGAGCGTGGCAGTGGATTTTTGAGTTCAATATTTTTTTTTGTGTTTTTCAGTAGCAATGTGTTGTTTTACATGAGAAAGTTTTTCGGCAGCTACTGACCACTTACAATATTTGCAAAATAATATCGAATTATCTGTTCGAAATGTAGCTGGAAATTTTGTAGCCATTCGTACACAAAAGTCGCAATGAGTTTCCTTTGTTCTACCCATTTTTGCGTATATATACTGTCAAACACACTCAATGAAATTCGAAACACAAATGGACAACACAAATCAATTTGATTTTGCTCAAACACATTCAATTAATGTGCCTGGTACAAACATGCTTGTGCACTACACAAAATACAGTTTAAATACTGCACACATGAACGTACATATGAATCATCGAAACTGAATGGCTATCAATTTGAATATATATCGACAGTGACAGTCTCAGCTCGAAACGTTTATTTGTAGAATTGCAAAAAAAAATACTCATTTCAGAAGAAACCGAATGTTTATAAAATAATAATGCATTGCTGCTGAAAAGAATTGTCGTACATATAACGTTAACAATCACTGTCTAAATACGTTCCTGCTTGTTTATTCATATTGAAAGAAAAAACAGTGTAACATATCGTCCCAAATAGTCGTCAATATTTGCTTGGTACAATTGTTCTCTGTTTCATCTTGTTTTTTATGTGTTTCAATTTATATGAAATTGATTGTGTACGCAAAATCGCTGTGTGCCAAAAAATTGTGAAGTTTGCATTTCTCATTAATTTATTTTTTCTCTTCATATAAAACGACTTTTAGCACGAAATATATTTTCTTCACAGTTAAAATAGCAGAAAAAGCCATTTTGAGTTTGAAACATCGAAATAGGCACGATGGGCAAAATTTGGCCAAAATAGGCAAATACCTAGGCTCTAGGCAAAAACCTATTTTCCGCTTCTCTAGTTATAGCATTACCTTGTCGACATGGAAATAAGAATGAGGTATGCTTTGAGCGAGATACCTGGACTGTATCCATAGTATCTGTATGACGGCTGAAGATACTACATCTCCAGATACATAGCATAATTATCATGAATACAACAAGAATAACAGATCACAAAATTGAGTCAATTTGGTGCATTGTATACAAAAAGGTTTTTTGACCAAAATAATAGAACAACTATGAGAAAAAATGGATTTATGAAAGTAAATCATGTGTATCTTTACATGTATTGTTTTCAAATATTTAATTCATCAAAAACAAAAAAATTCTTGCCACTTTCAGGAAGAATGCATCCATGGTAAGCGAAATAAACCTTTTGATTGATGCTTAGTTTCCATTTATCATCGTATATCTCACACTAACGCATGAGATTGGCCATGGCCGCACCTATATTTATGGTGGCGTTCTTTCTCTGAAGGTGAAATAGCTTTCGCTTATGCAAATTGAGTTCCATATAGTCTTCAACCACCTCAAAGACATAGGCGGGCCGTGGCCTAAAATCTGGCAGGGGCCAGGGACTGAAAGGTTCAAGACATGCGATGATTTTTTTTTATTTGTACAAGTACTGTTCATACAACTTATATAATTTACTAATACATTATGTATTTGTTGATTTATTCTTTGTTATTTGCTAATGCAAAATGTATTATCAAATAAACTTCTTGTCTGTGAATACTTATGAGCTACTACCACATGCATATAATGTGAATGGTAGGTATGATCTACACATGAATTATCAATGACCGCTAAGAAAGAAAGCTTGTATGAATTATACGGGAATAGAATGGAAATAATTAGAAATGTAAGAATATTTTTTCGTTTACAAGCTAAATATATTGTAACTTATACTTGAAGAAGAGGATAGCTTAGTTTCAAAATATTTTTGAAAAAATTGGAATATATTAAGCTTAGAAGGAAGAAATTGATCTCTTGCTTCAAACACTTGTTACCTAGAAAAACCCAAAACAATTTGGCAAGATGAAATGTGCTGTAACTTACTCTTTTTGAGCCATTTGGTTTGCAGGAATATCTTTGTAGCCCTAACTGCGTGTCCGAGGCTAAATGAAACAGCACAACCTTTGAAACTTGTGCTTTTTGCTGTTTTCCGTTTTCGCGATCCTCTGGTAAATGTGAGATTCAGACAGTTCTTTCCTGCAAATGATTTAATTTTTCCCCAAACTAAATACAAGTCTTCTCGCTCAATTAGTAGTGTTCCATTCACAATATTTATCCCATCCCGAAGAGTTGCATTTTTAGTTCGGAAATATGTGCTTAACATGTTTGTTATAAAAAGAACATAGTGAAAGATGAAAAGATTTCCTACAAATTTAGGATTACTGATTGAATGAAAGATCCCCAATGAATAAACTGAGTCGTTGTATTTTCCCTCACTCATTTCTTTTTCTAAAGCCTCTTTCATAGTCCCATAGCTATCGATCACATATTTGCAATTGCGAAATCTCATTGACTAACGAGTTGAGCTTAAACTTCTCATTCCACGCCTTGTGTTTAGACCAACTGCCTCTTCAAGTTGCTTCAACAATTCGTGTTGTGATGGCTTCGAAAAGTGTTAAGTGTAGGTAAACAGATTCGATGGCATTGAAAAGGATGTACACGTGTCGATTGTGAAAAATGTGTCCATCACAACCAGGATAATTTTATGAGCTAGACAGAGTACAAATGTGGCTACAGGGTGTTTCATCTTAATTTAGATTTGTACACCACTTTTTTGTCCTGACATGACACTAGCACCATCATAAGACTGTCCAACAACAGGCAATTTGGGAAGGGTTCAAAATTATATCTGCTAAATACGAGATATTTCTAGCTCCTGAACAGTCTACAAAGCTTGAGAACCTTTCTTCGATTGCTAGCTCCTTAGCAAATCTGACAACTACGGATAGTTGCTCCTTCTGTGGTTCCTTGTTGCGTCTGCCATAATGGATATCAATCCGCAATCTTTTATTTTAGCTGTATTATCCTCGCAAACGATTTCAGCAATTATTTTCATCAATTCATTTTTGTATTTTGCCACTACAGTAGTCCGCAATCTTGTTATTAAAATTGCACAAAATTCACAAAAAATGCACAAAATTCCAAAAAAAAAATCACGGTTATCACTGGCACCACTTTCATCATGTCCTCTGAAAGCACGTCTTTGGCGACTGAGACACGTCGTAAGGTCGATAACCTTCTCCACAATATTCCAAGACTGTTCAAGCACCATATCATTTACTGTCTTCCAAGTAGTATTAGAGTTTTCTCATTGTGCATGAACTTTACTATCCGGATCGCGAATTTTGGTCGAGCTGAAATGTC
>OX376374.1:60517123-60602123 GCA_947369275.1 Nemotelus nigrinus
CGGGAACGCGCCATCCGATTGAGCTCAAACTTTCAGGATACATTGACTTGTATGCAGAATTGGTCCCAGATTTCACTAAATGTCAATTATATATAACCCCCTTTGACATCGGTGGCTATTTTGGTGATATTGTTAGTTTATCTATTATTCTGTCCACAAATAATTTTTGCAAGAATTAAGTTACCAAAATAAATTTTGAACGTGTTTCAAATGTGAATCGAACATTGTTTTGGAATTTTTCAACCCTATGTGTGCGCTAGGTGCCTAAAAAGAGATAGTGGAAAATTTGAAAATATTAAAATTGTGATTACTTATGACAGAACTATCAAATCATTTTGAAACTTTCAGGACATATTCATATTATTAAGTGGTAGACTTGTGTCGCATTTGATAAGCGTGTTAGAAACCCTGTAGCTAGGGCAGGCGCTAAGAATGAAAACCTTCAAATCATCGGCTCTCCAAAAAAATTGTCTCTTTTTGGGAAAAAGCGACTCTTATATAAATTGTGCTTTGTCTGCATAGCCAAAGTAAAACATTTGAAATTTTAGGATGGGCAAGAACGGTAACCCTCCCCCAATTTACCTATATTTTTAGCATCAAAAACATATGTGTACGGAAAGTCACGACCCAATAATCAGATACAATTAAAATTTGCAGAACGTAGGTGCTCTTAAGTAGAGCTAGGTCTGATAGAAGTAATTTTGTAATTTGGGAAATTATGTGCCAGTGGTGCCATCTTGAAAAATCATTAAGAAAAATAATTGCTTTTGGTCCTATAAATTCAGATTTTAACGAAATTCACGCAGTAGCTGAATCCTACTCTGTTCCACGTTTGATTTTGGTTGGAGCTACCAGCTATGGTATTTTTGGTGTCTTAAATTTTGAAAATTCGCCCAACAAAATTAATTCCTCTGTCCTATTAGCTTCAAGTGTAGTCATGGAATCATAACGAAACTTATATGGCAAATTGAACTTATTGTAAATAATACTCACCATAAAGCTAGTTGGACAAAAATCATAGGGTTGCCAGCTATGGTTGCTTTTGTATTTTTTTGTTCATATCTTTAGTAAGCGGTTTTATTATAAAATTATAAAATCATAGTGATCTTGTAGTGAAAATAAACAAAAAATATTAAAATCTAGAAAATGTGAAAACTTGAACGCTTACATAAACATTTGTAATGCAAATAAGTAAATAATGATAGCGTTTACAGCAGACGTTTAGTCTGCGGTTTAAACACCAAATTTCACCTAAATTATTTAGTCCACCTGTTGTAAACACTCAACACCAGACCTAAGCGATAGGTCAGTACACGACTTTTAAAGCGACCTGATAAAAAATAGGTCGTGAACTATATCGCTGTAAACACACCTGACCTAAGTCTTGATTTTTGCGCGACTATTAATATTATATGTACGTTGAATTTAAGCTCGCAGCCCTCTCGTTTGACTCAAAATCATTTAAATAAACATATTTGAGAGACAAATGAAAACATAATTACAATAAATGAACTAAAATTGAGCTAAATGACACTGTTACGTACAAAGAAGGACTAAATTCGACCTGGACCAAATTTTAGGTCAGGTCGATGTAAACATCTAAGGACTAAATTTACTTAGTCCGCGCTATAGGTCAGGTCACATTTGGTCCAGCCGCTGTAAACCCTACCAATGTTTAAATTTTCTAAGGTCTGGACATTTTTTGGATGGCAGCCCCCAAACTTTTCTATCGCTGTAACTTTCAATGAAGTCATCGAATTTCAATTGGCTTTGGGTCTATTATTACTTAGAGTATCCTTAAGTAGCTAGTGCTAGAATACATACTCAAAATCTGCATAAATCCTCTACTATTCTTCGAACATTAGTGTTTATAGCGGTTCTGATGCGCCAGGGTTTTTACTTGTTTATTTCGTTAAATAGTATGTCGTTGAGAATTGTGTACTTAGTAAATTGTGTAATTAGCAAATATATTAGCAAGATAATTAAGAACATTTCAAAAAGGTCCTGCAATTAATCGTTTTAAACAATATTCCGCATGGCTACTCTAAGTGAAAGCTGCAGTCGAATTTCATGATAGTTTGTCAGGCTTTATGTCTCAGGCACACCTCCAATCTACTAATATCTGGGCTTAGTTATTCTCGTGCCAATAGTACTTTTAAATTTAACAGCCTATTCGTGTTAAATTATTGCGACAACCACACAAAAATGTTCAGACATTGATTTATAACCATATTTAAAGTTTAATATTAATGCAAACTAAGACGTAAACTGTATTCGAATTTCAATTATGAACAGTCTCTGATTTACTAATATTAATCTTCTCCAAGTGATTCTGAATTTGTTTCGAATATCATTTAAGTTAAAAGTGTCACGTTATGCACATCCAAATCTCGAAAACATGATGACATGCAATTTATTTGCGAATATTTTCAAACATCCGAGAAATTAAATTATAAATATCACTTAATATTGAAATTTTCCTAGCAATATTATGATTTTGACGAAAAATCTATTAAATTACGACAAAAATACATACATACAGTTGTATGTACATTCTGTGGAAAATCACTTCAAGTTTGCCACTAATGCTGTTCATCCTGCCATCATATCATTTTGCCCATAAGAACTTACGGTGTCGAAAGTAGCGCCATTCTTCCTAGACCTTAATACCAGAGATTCGCTAATGGTGAACTTGTTCATGATGAAAATTACGTCCTCAGGGCCCATGAACGTTATGAACGACGAGAAAAACGACGGGAATTATTTGAAAAAAAAATTCTGATTATATATTTTGAAGTGGTTAAAAATTGTTGTTATTTGTCATGCAGTAGGAGATACTGATGTCTGTTGAGGGATACAGAAGTGGATGTTGAATATTTAATTTGGTGTAGGCTGGTTGAATAATTGACGTGCACTTGACCATTTACAAATCAATTTCTGGATTGGAAATCTTTTTACTAATGTTCGAAGAACATTAGTATTAAAATCGATTCGGCCAAAAATTCATATTTCCATATATATATATATATATATATATATATATATATATATATATATATATATATATATATATATATAATATATATATATATATATATATATATATATATATATATATATATATATATATATATATCATCAAAAAATTTCAGTGAGATAATCTCAGGAACGCGCCATCCGATTGAGCTGAAACTTTCAGGATACATTGGTGTATATGCAGAATAGGTCCAGATCTCACTAAATATCAGTTATTGTTAACCTTTTGGCGCCGGCGGCCATTTAAGTGATATTTTTAATATACCTATTATTTCGTACACAAATAATTTTCGCAAAAATAAAGTTGACGAAATAAATTTCGAACGTGTTTTACATGTGAATCAGATAATGTTTTGGAATTTTTTAACCCCATGTGTGCGCTGGGTGCCTAAAAAGAGAACGGGAAAATTTGAAAATTTTTAAATTGCGATAACTTTTGACAGAGCTATTCAATCATTACCAAATTTTCAGGACATATTGACATTATTTAGTTTTAGATTTGCGTAGCTTTTATTGAGCGTGCTGGCAACTCTGTAGCTAGGGCAGGCACTGAAAGTGAAAACCTCCAAATCATCGTCTCTCATGAAAAAAGGCCGTCTCTTCAAAAAAAACCCACTTATATGTTAATCTTGTGCTTTGTTTACATAGACAAAAAATAAAATTTGTTATGGTATAACGGGCACGCATGGTAACCCTTGCCCAATTTACCTATGTTTTTAGCATCAAAAACTTCTGTTCACGGAAACTCACGATCCGATCAGCAGAATTAATTGAAATTTGCAGAATGTATTGGTCTTAAGGGGGGAGATACATGTTACTGCTAAAACAAAAACGATTTTTTTTTATTGCATCAAAGTGTTCGAAATACTCTTAAAATATACCAAAAAAAGTTTTGAAGCGATATTCGTGTTAGTTCTCGAGTTATAGCCAGTTATAGACAGCGCGGCGTTCCCCAGGTCGGTGGAGCTTTAGAACTTTAAACGCGCTTTTCTCAAAGTAGTACTTTTTCAATTTCCGTACAAGATATCTCAAAAAATATTGAACCTATTAGGCTAAAATTTATATCACATGTACAAAAGAGTATTATCTCATCGTTGAACCTACATTTTCTTGTAATTTCGGAAAAATAATTAGTTTACCAATGTTTAAAACGTGATTTTTTTGAAAAAAATCGATTTTTGTTTTTAATCTAATATTAATGTAAAAATTTGGTTTTTTTTTTCTAAATTTTATTGGTTCACCTATGAATTATAGATCTCATTAGCATATTTTTTTTTCTCTGAACGTTGCAAGTTTCTCGGAAAAGGCGTTAAGTTTTACGAGGCTGTTTTTGATGTGTTTTTTTCATTTGCTCGCATCGCCTCCATTTTGTGTTGAAAAGTTATTAAAAAAATATTTTCATTTACTATAAGATATGTACTTTGAGGATTTAATATTAAAAATTTTCTGAATAAACAATATATATATTTTAAGTCAATCTAAAATTAGCAATTTCTTTTCCATTTTACATGTATTTCCCCCCTTAAGTAGGACCAGGTCTGATAGAAGTGATTTTGAAATACAGGCGATTCTGTGCCAGTGGTGCCATCTTGAAAAATCACTAAAAACGAGAACTGCTTTTAGCCCTATAAATTCTGATTGAATCGTTCGATTTTGACGAAATTCACACAGTAGCTGAACCTAACCTCAGACCACGTTTGGTAGAAGTTTGGTACAAAAATTCGGTTGGAGCTGCCAGCTATGATAATTTGGGTGTCTTAAATTTGAAAAAAAAAAATAGGAAGTGAAAACATTCAAACCATCGAATATTCAAAAAAATGTCCGTTTCTTACAATAAAACCAATCTGTATACAAATCTTATGTTTTACCTACACGTTCAAAGTAAAACTTTGGAAATTTCATGTCGGACAAGAACGGTAACCCTCTCCCAGTTAACCTATATTTTTAGCATCAAAAACTTCTGTTCACGGGAACTCACGAACCAATAATCACATACAGCTGAAATTTGCAGAATGCATTGGACTTAAGTAGGACCACATTTGATAGAAGCGATTTTGAATTGTGGGCAACTCTGTGCCAGTGGTGCCATCTTGAAAAATTACAAAGAAAAAAAAACTGCTTTTTGCCCTATGAAATGTGAATTAGTTACCACATTTTCATGAAATTGACACAGTAGCTGAACCTTACTCTAATCTCTGTTTGGTGGAAATTTTGTTGAAAAATTTGATTGGTGCTGCCAGCTATGGTAATTTTTGTGTCTTTGGTTTTGAAAATTCGCTCAGGAAAATAAAACTTTTTGCCCTATAACTTCCAGTGCAGTCATGAAATCAATACGAATTTCATACAATTAATGAAACCTATCATAAACATTATTCAGGCCAAATTTGGTTGAAAATCCATGATAGGGTTGCCAGCTATTGTTGGTTTTGTGTTTAATTGCAATATCTTTATTAAGCGGTTTTATCGTAGAATTTTCAAATGGTAATGATCTTGTAGTGACAATAAACAGCAAATATTAAGTTTTCGATTATTTGAAAAAACTCGCTTCAGGTAACCCTAAATTTCTTTATACTCTTATAACTTCGAATGTAGTTAAACAACGTGAAGCAGATGTGATATATTCTTGGCTTTGATACTGGCAGAAGGTGGCCAGCACGAGTCGGTCACGCTACTTTTGTATCAATAAATGCTTACAGTTAGTATTCATACCGGAAACATTTACAATGAAAATAAATAACCAATGTCTCAATTCCCAAAGTTCTGCAAATTTTTCGGATCGCAGCCCCAAACACCAACTTCAGTTACAGTGCTGCAGGCACTGAGCATTTTCCTCATTGATGTTATATGAGATGCTGCTTTCAAAATTATGTGAAATAAGCAACGGATAACGAATATAATTAACCCGTGTTTTGCCCTCATAAACGTTGAAATTCATGCCAGTGGTAATATCTGAAACCTTCTACCATATGAGTTACAATGCATTCTTGAGACCAAAGTAAAACGTGGCGTTTGAAACAGTTTGGCTGTAATAAGCAGCTCATATGGTGGAATATGCACTCAAAACCTGCACGATTCTTCTACTGTTGTTTGAACATTAGTGTTTCTAGCGGTTCAGGTGCGCTAGAGTTTTTTTTATAATTATTTCAATTATTTTGATAATAACTTTTTTATCACAAACAGTTTTGAGCAGTAAGCACTTGAATTGTTCGATTTGCTGAACTGTTTAAGCCATGGATAGCTTTCACTACACTGTGACAATCAAAATGCAAATCAAATCTGACTTCTCAAAAGCCAAGAAAAATATCCGAAAGACACCTTCACGGGCTTAAATCTTTTGGTTGGTAGAGTGTGGGCAAAGTTAGTGTCTTTTATCCCAAAGTACAATGAAGGCAACATTACAAAGTGTATGCTTTCAGTAAGACGATAAGGCAGGCGACATGGCCAGAAAATCAATGGAAATGATTCACCTTTCTTTTCTTGGTTGTCTTATTTTCATGTTTGCTGAAATTCATTGGACTGTTCAGCTTCATGACCCGTTTGTCTTTGATTGTTTTCACTAAAGACACCTTAATGCACTTGTATACAGGAAAAAGCCCAGAAATGGCTTGAATTCATAGATATAAGAAGAATGGATACGAAATAGGCCGAGAGAAATGAAGCAATTTTTGACCTCTGGTCTCAATGTGTTTGTATAAAACAACAACAAATTTCATGCAGAAAAGTTGATGTATTTGGCATTGAGGGGAAAGCTGTTTTACAGTGAGTAAAATTGCATGTGTAGTAAAATGCTTCATTCACGTACGGGCTCATGCATTGTGATTGCGTGTCCATTCTTTATATGTCTATGCTTGAATTGAATCAATTCACGAAAGCCGTTCAAATCGACACAGCGATGGTGCTGCCAAATCCCAAGATAGTCCGGGGAAATTTAACATGGTGCTTCAGGAAAATTAGGGGAAAGCTGAATTTTGGTGTGAACCTTGGTACTGGCGTGTTGAACAAAATGTCAAAAGCCCCCATCGACCCGAGAGCTACGTTACTTTTCATACGAAGTCAAAGATCACGAAAAATGACCTTTCTTAAATATCTCAGTAACGGTCACGTCTTCAGAAAAACAATGTATGACGAATTTGTAGCTTAGAAAATTTCCAACAAAAAAGATTTTATAACTTCTTCTTGTAAGTATAATCTATTGCTCAAAACAAAAAACAACATGGGTTTAGGAGCTTTCAAAGATTGATAGCTTAAAAAAAACACGCGTTGCACTTTCATTAAACTACAAACAGCGCTCAGAAAATTTGAACCTAATGTTTTTCACTTCAACCGCATCAACCCCATATCTCCCTCTGAAAAAGTTTAACCTCAATACTGACGAGCTCATTTGACCTTTGTCCACCCCCACAAAACACTGCGCGGGAACGTTGCATGGACCGGGAACATGAGACCGCGGACTCGTCGTGAACTTTCCCTAGGAAACTTTTAATCAATGTCTGGCAAACACAGTTCTACTCGCAAAACTAAAAATAACACATGTGATTTTAGGTGGACGTGAAATCGCTAAAGGCTGGTACTGAGTTCGAGTTCACGTGAAATTTTGACATGTTTCCATTATCTGGTCATTCTTTCGAGCGAAAATTTTGACAACGGAGAAAAGCAGAGACACTGCTCATTCTTGACGGATAAAATGTCAAGAATTTCACTTTTCGATCGATTTTCTTATTGGAAAGTCATTTGCACTGCTCAATTTTCAAATTGAAACACTAAATGTCACTTTTTCGCTCAAAAGAATGAACTGCACAAACTAAATTGGCGTAAAATGATTGACAACATGTTTCAGTGCCATCTATGTTTTCAAAGCGAAAGCAACTTCAAAGCAACTTTTCATGCTAAGAACACAGTACCAAACTTGCTTATTTTCAAGCGAAATTTTCGCCGAAACAGATTTCGCGCGAAATTTTGTATGAAAATTTCGCGTGAAATCGAACTCAGTACTATGCTTAACAGAGTGAGTGTCATTCGGAAAAGCGTACGCATTCCCTTACGTTGGCAAGCGTCCACAATTTTGGCTGCTTCGCTTCCCAGTATTTATGGTGTTTACTCGTCGCTTGGCACAACTAGCCAGAAAACATCAATTCGCTTCATTCATTTTGTGAAACGGGTCCTCATTCGTTCACAGCAATAAAACTAATTTATTTGGGTACTTGTACAGTTGTAAAGAATGCTATCAGCAGATGCAGAGTCAATGTTTTACTCAGTTTCCGGTGAAAGTTTCTGAATAAGGCTGGTACCAGTGCTGAGAAAGGTATTGGGGACTACATTGTGATGCAATGTAGTTTCGTGAGGAGCTTTCCGTGCGTGAACATTTGAAGGGATTGCACTTTTGCACTAGGAAACTGCCATGTAGTCCTGATGGTGGTATTGGAGGCAGCTCGTTATTGCCTCTTGCGTTGTGGTTGCTTTATAGCAGTTGGTTCATTTAGGAATTTGTAACCTGGGCTGTGAAGTAGTCGTTATCGATATCTCAATGCTAATGGTGGAAGAAGTACTTGCACAATGCATCGATAACAAGCATGTCCACACACTGATGCACCAACATCGTCCTACATTGATGAAGAGTAATATGTTTCCAATGTGCCTCATTCTTTGGTTTCATCTAACGCTATTGTTTGCCATTCCCACCAGCTGTAGTCCTCAATTTTATGTCCGTGTTGTTTTCGTCATATGGCAATTCACTTAGGCGCTTGGCATTGGCATACGATCTCGTCAAGATTGACTGAATGAAGCTCAAGCACCGCAAGCACTCAATTTTCAAAGTTTCATGTGTACCTTAAAATTTCACGGCAGTATGATTTCAAGGCGGGTACGAATATCCGTCTTTACGACGTCGTCGGTGTGAAATAATAAACGTGATGTGAGTAGAATGACGGATGGGTATTTCGAAATAGGGAATAGGATGGCGCACACATTCCCAGGATAGATATTGTTTAATACTGCAAGTATAAAATTCAAAGCGTGTTTTAACTTCGACAAGAATAAGTATTTTAGTCATGAATTGTTTATTAACGAAATTATAACTTTTCTCAATTGGTTGTTCGATTATTTCTCACTTCTAGTTTTTGTTGCTTCGTCAACTTAGCGAGTGTGGTTTCCGTGGCTTATCGTTGCAGTCTTAATATTCTAGAGCAATCAAGTGTGAAATCATTTGGCACGATCTACATTAGAAAAGTGTTCGCTTTGCACGAGAAACGAATGAAGTATAAAAGAAGTCTTACGTTTGTGGTACCTGAACTGGAAAACTATTTTATGCTCGCAGCTCGTGAGATCTCGAATCCGAATGCGGCTCCAGTTGAAATTGAGAAGGCCAGTTGCATACTTATCATGTTATGTGAGGACTTCGGAATGAACTTTCAAGCTAAGACTTTCTGTATCGAGAATCGAAAACAGAAAATCAAACCTCACATTATTGAAAATTGAGCTTAATGATTTTTATTAATTTTTGTTTGTTTTGGAATGTTGCGAGCATAGCCTGCACCATCTTCTACATCATATCTTTCATTATGCTCTGGATTGCTCTTGCATACAACATCTGAGCTATGATAGCTGGCTGTGGGATTTTGAGCTACGTCTGCACCGTTCTGGCGTGGGCTGTGAGTTGGGTTGTCTGGGCGCTCTGGGGTGGGGATAGGTTGTGTGTTCTCCTCATCTGTGAAAACATCTTCTGTACATTCTGAGAGTTCCTCGGGCACACCCCGTAGCTAGCTGGATGATTCCCATCGCAGTTTACACACTGAGGGCGTTCTTCACACAGTTTAGTGCGATTCGAGTAGTGGTGGCACTTCGAAGATTCACTTAACAAATTTATTTACAGAACGCTTTCGCACTTTACAGATTTTGCCCGGACATGGCAACTGCTGGTGCCACGACCAAACTGCTGGCAATCGTGGCACTGCGACTGCTCACCACGTGGTCACCGAGACCCAACCTTGCTAATTAGCTGGCATACTGCACGGATGTTGTTTACATTAGTCGCGTTTCTCGGGGGGAGATCTTTGACTTACTTATAGGCCGTATTGCTAAATTTAAGGAAGAAAGCTTCCAGTGGGTGGAAGCCCTAAGCATCAAGATCGTCCTTGATTTTAGTTGGTGATAAACCATAGAGACCCCAAAATACCATATTGAAGTTTTCCTCTTCTGGGAGAAAGCAGGTATGAAATTGTACCTTCTCCGCAGTTAGATATTAAGTTAATTTACGGTGATCAAGAAGTGTAGCGGGAATCACCTGGATTCATAAGTAAATACGCTTAGCTGATTCATAGTTTATTTTACGGTCCTTAAATGGTCTAGTTATTTGATTAAACTTTTGTGGCTCTCTGATTATAAACTGGGATCGTGTTCCTCTTATGTTTAGTGCTAACAAATTATTGTCAGGTTTAGTTTTGTGTGATATCTGTGCTTTTGTTGTTGTTGCTGACATTTGTGCCTTCTGTGTTAATAGTGGCTTCATAGGGCTTGGGGCTTTGGAGTTATCAATTCAGAATACTCTTCCTATGCCTACAATTTGTTGGCTTATTGAACAGAATCCTTATCCCCCATAGGAATTTGATAATCTTCTAACTCAACCTCCGAGCCTGACGACAAAGGAGTATTCCTTTGGTTTTTTTGTACTTTTGTATGCGGTCAGTGAAGGCGTCGGTAAAATCACTTCCCTTTTGTTTGCTCGTTACTTGCCTGGATTGTCTCTTTTTTTGATGAATATATCGATCATCTTCTGGGTTTTTTTTAGATTAGCTCAGCGTTTTTCTTTCGCTTTTCGGTGAGCCTTTTCTGCATGTCCGTCACTATTTTCATCATTTTCGTCACATTTTTATTCAACCGTTCAACCTGTCGCACGATTTTCGCTATTTGAAAGTCATTTTCTGTTTCTTTTTTGTTCTTGGTCTCTCCTTCTCCCTCTCCGGTCACGTCTGAAACTTTCTCAGATCCTTGTTCGTCTGCCATCTTGTAAGCACTGTCAGAACATCGTGTTAGTATTTTGTGCATTTTGCGTTAATCAACCACAATCATAACAGCTCGGATTTGTGAATTTTCTAAAGCTTTCTGAGCTCTTTCCTGAACTTTTTCCAACGTTTTATAGCTCATTGCCACTGCACACAGAAATTACTGTTTTATTTAATTTATCGCCCAAATATCACAACATGTTTATTCTCAACAAACTGTACACTGGGACTCTAAAATAGGATTATATAAATATCTTCCCGTCTGAGTTAAACTCAAAAGTAACAAATGGTTTGTGTTTTTGTTTTATCATGAGTGATCATCATTTATATGGTTGGATTTTTTGTGCAGAGCTTCTCAGTGCAATCAATATACACCCATACATCGCTATACGGCTGCTCTTTATACGGCGTTTCGCTTTAACGGCCCTCTTCAAGTAAGACACATTTTCGATTTACGGCCTAAAATGTTTCGTTATAACGGCAAAAAAAAACTTTTTTTCGATGTCGATTTATCTACATGTTGCCAATCTTGCACAAGCACAATCTCGATGCACACTCTTTTCTATTTCCTCTTGTTTACGAGCGTTATTAGTGTGTGCTCAAAAAGCGGCTGGTTTAGACTTTTTTGTGAGTGTTTTATGTACATATCTATTACTGATTGTTACACATCAACTGGAAAAATTGGAAACAATTAGGGGCATTTATGGTACGTCAGTACATATGTATGTATGTACAAATTAAAAATTTTTAATGTGTATTTTTTTATTCAACTTATTTTATAATTTCATTTTTTTTAACAAATTGCCACCCAAACGGTTATCGACTTCGGACACTGACAAAAAAAGAGATGCCGAAAATCAGTCACGCTAGGAACTAAACTAGAAGTATGACGTCGTAAAGAAGCTGGAGAGAAAATTGTTGAAGTTTGCAAGGCAATGGGACTTGCGAAATCTACCATTCAAACTATTCGGCATAAAAAAGAAGACCTTAAAACATATTTGCAATCTGCTGCATCTTTAAATGCCTCGAGATTAACACGCCAAAGAGACTGGATTATGGAAAATATGGAAAAACTATTGATTATATGGATTGAGGACAGTAGCAAACCGAGAATTCCAATTCAGGAAAAAGCTTTAAGTATTTTCGAAAATTTGAAGAATGGAGATACCGATGAATCTGCTGAAGATGTTACATTCCAAGCAAGCCGAGGATGGTTTGAAAAATTTAAAAATAGATTTAATTTGCATAATTCGAAAATGAAAGATGATGCAGCTAGCGCCGATAAGGCCGCATCTAAGGAATATTCCAACATTTTAAAGTGAATTATTGAAAGAGGTGGTTATAAATCTGAACAAGTGTTTAACGAAGACAAAAAAAGGCTTTATTGGAAGCGAATGCCTGATCGCACGTGCAGTTCAAAAACCGAAAAATCTGCGCCTGGTTATAAGGTGTCTAAAGAATGATCAACTTTGCTACTTGGTGCAAATACCGCGGGTGATTTGAAGCTAAAGCCACTTCTAATATATTTGTCCGAAAATCCAAGGCCTTTTAAAGGACTAAATAAAAATCAATTGCCCGTAATACGGAGATCCAACAAAAAAGCATGGATGACTAAAGCTACTTTTGAGGATTGGTTCAAAAATCACTTTTGTACAGAAGTGAAAAAACATTTGCGAGACAATAACATAAGCAACAAGGCTCTGCTAATTTTCGATAATACACCAGGGCCTCCTACTAACTCATCCGAACTATCTGAAGATGTCATGATTGAATACCTTCCGAAGAAAACAACAGCTCAACCAATGGATCAGGAGGCAATAGCCACTTTTAAGGCATATTACCTACGCCGAACTTTCCGACAACTTATAAGGGAAACCGATGGTAAATCTTCAATTAAAACATTTTGGAAAAACTATAACATCAATCATGAAAGGAATTAAAATTAACAACAAGGAACCATGTTTGGAAAAAACTATGGCCAGAATGTGTAAAAAGTACTGATGCAGAAGTTAAATTCCTTCCTGAAATTAGGCAAAACATTTTGCATCTAGCACATGATCTCGGCTTTGAAAGTTAGAACCATAGAGATAAGTTTGAACGAACGTGAAGTGCTTGATCTACTTAAAGCTGATAGCTTTCATATGAGGAACTAATTCATTTGCAAGCAAAACCGGCATTTGATGTAGAGACAGAGCCTGTTGTATCCAAGCAGCTATCATCAAAAAAATTGTCGAAAGGTTTTTCCTATTTCGAAGAAGGAACGTAGTTCTAAAGCTTAGCTGTTATAAATCACTGAAGAATGAAATAGATAAGAAGGCAAGACAAACAACGTTGGACAATTTTTTTAAGCCAGGTCCATCCTTACCAGCGAAAAATAATGACGACGGTAATCTGCAGGTTACTATTTCTTCATCGTCTTCAGATTAAAGCCATTTTAAAAAAAATTATGTATGTATACATACACATATTTTATGTAACATGAAGTTGTTTCATTTTTGTTTATAGATTATTGTTGGTTTTTGGAGTCTGTTATTATTTTATGTACAAATGTATGTACATGTTATGTATGTATTTTTGATTTAAATAAAATAAACAGACAAAATGCATTTTGAATGATAAACCATGTTACATATTTAACAAGTTTGGAACCGATCTCATTGAATTTGTATTAGAATAATTGATTCCTTATACGGCTTTTTGCTTTGCGGCCAAGTTTCGTGGAACGTATCTAGGCTGTACAGCGATCCATGGGTGTATTACAAACATATGCCCACAAAGCTCGTCTATTTCCATAGTGTTATTGACATTTTAAAAACTATAGACTCTCTCATGAAGCTGTATAGCTCTTTTTTATGGTGGTTTCAACCAGTTTTTTCTTAAATATAACAAAAATAACGAATCTTAGTTTAAATACGTTCAATGAGTGTAGTGAATATAATATCGAAACAAAGTAAATATATATGTCAATTGCATTTATGGCAATGTTTTTGATTATATATGTATTCCAATAGCCAATCGTATATTAATGTACCTATTTACAGTATGAATTCCATTAATTTCTCATTTCCCAAAATGAGTGTAAAATTGCCGGATTAAAATTACACGCAAAATTGTGTGTACATAAATGCAAACCAGGAGTTAAATGTGCCAGAAATGAGTATAATGCTTTGAGATAAAATTTGCTATTTACTGGACTTATTGGAAAACTAAATCTGCTATTTTTTGTTTTATTCTTTGTCAATCAACCAAAAATACTGATTTATTTACTGAATCCCTCATTTTAAAATTACCGAGAATAATCCAGCGGGAATTCACCATTAAATAAATTTTCGGGTTCAACTAGCTAGCAACATTTATGCGAATTCAGAGGCTAAATATTGTTATAACAAATGCAAGTGAGTTAAACCGCTGTTTTTAATTTACATGTACTACTGATTGTACAGGCTAATTGAAGCTTAAAATTTATTCAATTGCGTCAAAGCAAATTTTATTGACTTGAATTATATGAAAACAGGCATTACCGGAATTAATACATACAAACAGTTATTTGTGAGCTTTAACCAAACCTAACGCTTTCAATTTCATCAAAAAATAATCAATTTGAAAATTGGTGAGAGGTTGTGGTCAGAATTGGTTTGTCTTGACGTATGATTTTAGTTTGGTATTTGTGACGTATGATTTTAGTTTAGTATTATTTTAGTTTTTCAACTCTTCTGGTTCGTAAAATAACTCTAAAATTATGTTCTCATAATATCTCGTTTATAATATCACTCTGAAATTTTTACTCATTTCAAACAATATTAGTATAAATAAATTATAATAAAAAATTTGCGCGAATCAATTTTTATTAGAAAATAGAACTGACTTCAGCTTTCGAAAATTACTGAAGGCACATGTTCTAAGTGCTCGGTTTGAATTTATCAAATTACTGAAGCAAAATCTCTTGGACATAAAAATATATTGCAAATTTTCATAATATTTGTAAATTAATCTCTTCAATGTCAACGAAAAATTCAATTTGAAGCAATATACATATGTATGTGCGAGCACGTGAGAGATAATATGACGAAAAAGCTTTTCAGCGAATAGCAATAAATGCCAATTTTCCTACTCAGTGAACTCTGATTCGTTCTCAAGGACGAAGCTGAATTGTTCTTAGATTAAGATGACAGCATCGATTTGAATTCTTATACAGAGACGCATAATCATTCACGAACCTGCTTTGCTAATGTGAAACTTTTATGGCTGTGTGTATTTATTTGAAATTAAATAATATTTACGTCAATTTGAATGATGTTAGTAAAATCACTTTGAAATTCACTAGCCTACAAATTTTACAAAGTATGTTTTAGGAAAAGTAAATCGCTTGCGATACCAGCTCAAGAGAAATGTGGTCGCCACACATGCCACTTTTTGTGCTTTCCTTTGAATTCCTTCGTCATCTTCGTACTCAGCTAAAACCATTCTATCATCAATTTCTATATTTTTCAATTACAATGGAAATCACGTACAACTTTGGAATCAAGACAAGGCAAAGCCAATTCGGAAGCCAAGATTTCAGTTCAATGTCGACAAACAATTTTAATAAAAACTTCGCTTCACCGTTCTGCTCTTTCAACATTTTTATGGTCTCCTCCGTTTGTATTTTCATAATCTTTTCCAATCGTTGATATCATTTTTCTTCTTGCGTTCAACTCTTTCAAAGTCTTTTCCTGCACAGAGGAGAAAAATAACAAAACGAAGTATCTGAAGTTGGCAGCAAGGAAAAATCCATTCTTTCTGTTTCAGTGCTACCCAAACCAGTTTAACTGCTGTGCTTTAAGGTTTTAATATCGATAACAATATAAGAGTTAGTGAACAGAGTACTCATTGTGTATTTAAAGGATTATTATTTTCCAATTTTCATAGAGGCGTTCAGGTTTGTACTTTAAAAATTATGCAAGTGCGAAATAATTTTAAAAAGTTCGCAGGATGCAGTCGAGTGGTTTTCGTATAGGAGTATTGGCTAGTACAATGGCAAACGGGTTAGAAAAAAAAATGTATGGTCATTTGAAGCCAGGCGCTATGAAGTCATTTCTTTGAAGTTGGAAACTTAGAAAAATCACATAAGCTTTGAGATCGGAAAATCGCAAAAGTAAATCACTGCGTACTTTTCGTTTCGCATTTGCCCCTTTTGCATTTCAGATCAGAAGATTTTTGTTTTTATTTTGATTAAAGTGATATTTGCCATTTGAGTGAAAATTTGTTTTCGTGTAGTTAGTTTCATATTAAGCTATTCCACAAAGAAAGCAAGGACAATGTATTTGTAAAGAAATTAATAATAATTACTATTCTATGCTGCTGCTAACATATTTCATATGCTAGCATGTAGCGTCAGCTTTACCGAAAAAAAACGGTTTTTTGTAATTTTCATTATTTGTTTTTAAAATGGAGAGAAGGTCTAAAACTTACTCAGATTTTGAGAACAGTTATGTGAATATTCCGAAATTATTGCTTTCTTTGAAGCATCTCTGAAAATATGGAACATGAAAACCACTGCTGATCAAAGGTCGTCAAAAGACTTTGATATTTGTATACAATTTAGAGGCCGCATTTTTTATCTGAAATCATTATTTTGTTCAATATATGTTTCGGAGCCAAATTGAACGTTTTTGAACCAAATTATAACCAAAAAAATTTATATTATATTTTCTAGAGCTCTTCTAGCAAAAAGGCGCCATTCCTTTGCAACTTTAATTTCTATTTAAATGCTTTTTGCCAAAAACATGTACTATAAATTATCCCAAATTTTGCCTATTACAAAACTGTAAAAAAAAAAACTGGGTGCCATTTTGTAGAACTGGAAAATTTGTGAGCTGGATTTGACATAAATTTTAAAAATTTCGAGAGAAACCCTTTGAAATCCGTTACTTGCTACTGCGCTTAAAAGGTGAACGCTCACTGAACCGCTCATAGAAGCAAAGCAATTTGGAGGTTATGCTCAGAGTCGCGGCTGCTTTGATCAAACAGGCTCCAGAGAAGGCACTAACTGACCGCATTGCGCAGTGCATCGGTCTTATTAATTGGAGAGTCATTGATGATCTGTGTGTTACTTTTTAGGTCCGCCGAAGCTATTTGGCAAGGTATGAAAAACGTATGAGCTAAGATACTTTATTCTCTTCCAGCGAGGGCTGGGCATTCACACAGAAGGTGAAGCGCTGTTGATCTGTTTCCTCCACCTCGCATCAACTGCTTCGGCAGTAACCGTTATAAGGGGTACTCAGATGTAGTGCATGTGTACCACACAGAAAGTAACAAACCAAGAAGCTCCTAAGTGTAACCAATGTTAAAAGTTTTCTACAACTTTACAGCTATCACACTGGCGTGACTTTGTGGCGTTATTACTTCTCGTCATCTCTAGGATAGCTTAAAGCTAGCCATTCGAACTGAAGACTACTAGAAATCCTATCGATAATTGCCTTTATAAATTCAACTTACAGGGCTGTAGCTTATGCAAGGGGACCCCGATGCATGAAACATAGAGCACCTGGGATGTGCTTGGTTCAAGTTCAGGTACGTTTGATTTCATTCCGGAGTTAAACTGGGGGCAAGGTATGTCGTGGTACTAATCATTTCACACTAGTTTAATTTCAGATTAGGAATTTGAATTTAAACTAATCGTACATTCTTAGCCTAACTTAAACTTATCCATCCTGTACAACAGCTGAGATTACCTTAGCAATGCTTTTCTTAAAAACTACCTAACATTAAAAGTACGATCTAATTTATACCTAATTATAACTAACTTTGCCTAACAAGACCTAAATCTTAACCTAAGTCTTCAACTTTACCCCATCTGTTCGTCGGGTGGCCTATGTAGTTGATAAGCGCATCCGTGAGCCTCCACTATTATCTTCGCGGGGCACACAAATGGCTCATTAGAACCGCCTGTACGTCCTGTTGACCGAATCAGTTCATTCTCATGTGCGTATGTTTGTCTGTAAAATCGTGTCGTTAATTCCACAAGTCGGTCCCTAAGTGGCTTCAATCCAGACTCCTGATACAGGAGAAATTTTTTCGGCCACTTCTTAGTTACTTCTCATAGCTCCGTTTTGGCCATGACAGTCTTTGAGCATAAGTCAGGATGGTTCTGATAGCAAATGGATTAAGCATTGGTGGCCAGCCCATCTTTTTGGCGTAAAGAGGTTGGATGCTTGGAAATGCAGATTTGGCAGCTTTGATTTTTCGCCGCACAAAGGGATTAAACTTTAAAAATTCCTAGAAATCGACTCCGAGGTACTTTAGAGATGAACTAGGAGTAATCTTAGATGCTTCGAACAAGAGAGCGAGTTTTTTGGTCTTGCTGCGAATAGTTTAAGATCCCCGATACTTGGAAGGACTGCGAAATACGCATAGCTGAGTGTTACTGCTGTTTGGTTTGATGCCCCATTCGTCAAAGTAAAGACCTAGTTCTGCAAAGTAGTATTCCAGGCTTGTTGCGAAACCCGAAAGCAGCCGAGCTGCCGTAAGTGCAACATTTTAATTAAGGTCGGATTCGGTTCTGTCCCGCGTGCAAACCTGCCAGCTAGCTCAGTCCGGCGTGGGTTTTTGGACGAAACCGACCTTCGTGCTACGGCACGCAGACAATACAACATCTAACACATAGTACAATCAACAGGGAAAGGAAGAAAATCCGTAGGAATCATTATAATGCTACCAATTTATTCACAATTCATGGCATTTATTTAAATCACCAATATTTAACAAAAAAGTAAATAAAGAGAAAATTAGGACTAAAGTGATTTCAACAAAATTTAAACGTTTAAAATGAACAGACTATTTCATGTACTAAAATTGAAAGATTGAAATAAAAAAAGAATATTATCGACAATAAAAGGATGAAGAATAAGTCACACGAAATTAAACAGGATTCGTTCCTATTATAACACCCAAATTAAATTTGTAACGAAAATTAAAAACTTAAAAAAATAAGTGCTTAAAAATTTGGGTGAGTCAATTTTTGACCCAATCCCGGCCGGGATTAGTTTACACTGATCATAACAGTTCATATAGTACTTCAAGTAAACCAGATAATAGCTAATAAATAAATTTACACAATGACCAAATTAAAAATGTTAGATATATATATATACATATATATATATATATATATATATATATATATATATATATATATATATATATATATTTATATATATATATATATATATATATATATATATATATATATATATATATATATATATATATATAAAGTATGCAATTAATGGCCAAATCTAAATTGTAAAAACTAATATAAATAATAAGCACCTAATGGCCACACCTTTATGCAGCTGACCCACACCATGAATTGTAAGATATAAAAATATAAATAAAAAAACGTAAACTAATCGAAAATCAATGATTTTTCAAAATTCAAACTGTCTTGCATTCAATTCTCGTATCTGATCATTGCAAACTTTCGTGCTCGTGGTTGTTCCGTATTCTTTTATTATTTTAGAAATTGTCTTTCTAATGTAAGCGCAACGTCTGCCAATCGAAAGGAAAATTTTAAAAAAGTAATTATCTAGAGCTTCAGCCAACAATCGGGATTTTCATTCAAGTCAACTCGGTTCTTCTTCTTCATGCCCTAGCCCACCATCGAACAATTTTTCCGTAGTCTTCGTTTTTTCAGACTGCTTCTAGTTTTGTGGAATATATTTTTTTGGATTTAAAGGGCCACACACCGAGCGTTGGATTTCATCCGGCTTATCCAAATCACCCGTTTCCTTTGGTTTTCTCCCTTAATATTTTTTAACTTATACTTTGTCTTATCAGGAACCAAACTTCACACACTTTTCTTCTTGTCAATGCAAAGTTTGAGTCATTTATATCACTTCACGTTTTTAACTCAAGTTAATTTTACTTTACTGAAATTCTATTACACTATATTCCGTTGCACTTTTAAATTCACTATAATCTTCTTTATTCATTCTTCTTTATTCGTTTTCACATCCAAATTTCCGCTATCTTTTTGTATTCATATAAACAGTCAATGTTTCGGAGTACTTATGTTATTTCCACAATGTTCAGCACGTCGTATATATCCGTATATATCATTGTTCTCAAACGATCACACTTTCCGAATTTTGTTCAACTTCTCATCAATCAGATCGCTTTAAAAAAAACTTCCACACACAAATAGCCACATCTATCGATCACCTTTTTAAAAATCCAACCACCAATCGCCTGTCGGAAAAATACCACAAAAATATCGCGCAATCAGAACCAATTGACTTTCTTGGAAACTCGCACAATTTCTTATTTTCAATAGCTTGCGGTGCTTATGAAAGCTGAATCTCCACGCACAGCCCCCATCTCCCGATCCCAAGTGCCAACTTCTCCAGCAATCAAGCTGCCGTTTCCGCCACGTACTGTTTTTTTTTCTTGACCAGTTGTGCGACAATTGTCTCTCCACAACCAGCACCAAACATCTCCCGTTTTCACTGGTCTGATAACGCAGCTGATGTATCAGCTGCGCTCAGGTCAGCAAACCCGATGCAATGCAATGACACATGCGACAATCAAATGCATAAGCAAAGCCTGTTTTCCAATGGCAATGCAATACATTCGACCGTCACATGCAGCATTGCGCTCCCAATGTTTGTGGGCCTTTGTGGGTGTTAGATGAGCGAGGCTGCTTCGCAACAGGCTCTTCGCTGCTTCAAGCGGGGTTGGCCCACTGGAATATGTAGCTCAGTGGTGAATATGGTATAATGAACTGGTTCAGTGACAGAACATAGTGTCAATCTTGATGTGACAGGCTCTATGAGAGAATCAGCTCTATTTACGCTGACATAATACTGTCTGTTGGTAAAAAAAAAACTTGCAGTGAACTTAAATAGAAGGCCTTCGTGCCAAACGAAATCGAAAGCCTTCTCGATATCTAAAGCACACACTACTGTCGGAGTGTTTTGCTCATTCAAGTGAGACACAATTTGATCATGCAAGTACGAAGATGGCGTGTTAAGTGCCGTGCTTGCTTCTAAAGACAAACTGGTGGTAAGGGACTACCTGTGTGAGCTAACAGTGGTTTTAACATTTCTATCCACATTCTCTCAAAAAGCTGTTTCAGATTAAGATAATTTTGCTCTTTGCCCAAAAAAATCAAAACGAGCTGTAATAGAATATTTTTTGGAATGTAACAATAAATTATTATGAATTTTTAATTGTTTATAGTTCACTTCTTGGAGCAAAATATTATAGATTAAGGAACATTGGAGCAAAATAATATAGATTAAGGAATAGTTTTCAATCAGAGTGAAATCTATTTATTTCAAATTTTCTTAAAAATAAGTAAACCACTAGAAGCAAATTAATGACCGATTTTTGGCCGAGAGTAATGATAATCAATATAAACCAAGGTGATTAAACTTAAAAATACTTAAATATAACTTAAATATTTTTTTTTCAACATAGTCTCCGAACAAGCTAATACATCTAGTCCATCGTATTTTCAAACCCAAGAAACCCTGAGAAAATAATGATTTATCTCTACTCTCCCAAAACGCATCAACAGCGGCCATCACTTCGCTATATTCTCCAAGTTTCTTGCCCCGAAGGTGTTTCTTGAGCAAAAAAAGAGATAGAAGCCACTAAGAGCTACATCTGGCGAATAGCATTGTTGTTTAAACATTTCGAATCCAGTTTCTTTAATTGCAACCATCGCAACTGCAGCCTTGTGAACCAATGCGTTGTCTTGATGGAACGTAGTTTGACGCGTCTATTTTTCTTAATAGCCTCCCAGAATCTTCTTATTTGGCTTGCGTATTTAAAGCCTAATAAAGTAGGCATAGGCGTAGGCAAAACATGCGATGATTTTGTCTTCCGTAAGGTACATGTACTGTTCATGCAACTTATATAATTTATTAATACATTATATGTTTGTTAACTTATTCTTTATTATTTGTTAATGCATAATGCATTATCAAATAAACTTCGTGTCTGTGAATACGTATGAGCTACTACTACTTGCATGTAATGCACTTGCATATAATGCACTTGCATATAATGCACTTGCATATAATGCACTTGCATATAATGTGACAGCTAAGACATGAACGCTTGTATGAATTATACGGGAATAGAATGGAAATAATTATAAATATAAGACTTTTTTTTCGTTTAGAAGCTAAATATATTTAAAAAAAAAATTTATACTTGAAGAAGAGGAAAGCTTACTTTCAAAATATCTTTTTTGGAAATTGGCTTCAAACCTAGAAATAGCATAAATAATTTGCCAAGATGGAGAGTGGTGTAACTTACTCTTTTCGAGCCATTGGGTTTGCAGAGACATCTTTGTAGCCCTAACAGCGTGTCCAAGGCTATATGAAAAATCAAAACCTTTCAAACTAGTGCTTTTTGCTGTTTTCCGTTTTCGCGATCATCTGGGAAATGTGAGATCCAGACAGTGCTTCTTTGCGAATGATGTAATTTTTTCCCAAACTACATAAAAGTTTTCTCGCTCACTTAGTAGTGTTTAAACTGTTCAATTCACAAGATCCATCCCATCCCAAACAGTTGCATTTTTAGTTTGGAAATATGTGCTTAGCATGTTCGTTATAGAAAGAACATAGTGAAAGTTAAAAAGATTCACTACAAACTTAGGATTACTGATTGAATGAAAGATCCGCAACGCATAAACAGAGTCATTGTATTTTCCTTCATTCATTTCTTTTTTTAAAGCCTCTTTTATAGACCCACAGCTATCGATCACATATTTGCAATTGTGAAATCTCATTGACTAATGAGTCCAGCTTAAACTTCTCATTTCACGCCTTGTATTTAGACCAACTGCCACTTCAAGCTACTTCAGCAATTAGTGTTGTGATGGCTTCGAAAAGTGTTAAGTGTAGGTAAACAGATTCGATGGCATTGGAAAAGGATGTACACGTTTCGATTTCGAAAACACGTTTCGATTTCGATTTTCGAAAACTGTCACAAAAAGGATAATTTTATGAACTAGACAGTGTACAAATGTGGCTGCAGGGTGTTTCATCTTAATTTAGGTTTGTAAACCACCTTTATGCTCTGATATGGCACTAGCACCATCATAAGACTGACCAACAACAGGCAAATCGCTAAGTCCGTAGCTGTCTAACAGGCTCAAAATTAGATCTGCTAAATACGAGGCATTTCTAGCTGCTGAACAGCCTACAAAGCTTAAGAACCTTTCTTCGACTGCTAGTTCTTTAGCAAATCTGACAACCACGGAGAGTTGTTCCTTTTTGTGGACCCTTGCTTCGTCTGCCATAATGCATATCAGTCCGCATTCTTTTATTTCGGCTGTCATGTCGTCGCAAAAGATTTAAGCAATTGTTTTTATTAATTAATTTCGTGTTTTGCCACTACAGTAATTCGCAACCGTATTTTTAAAATGTTTTTCAAAAGTTGAATCATGCTTCGCGAATAATTCACAAAATTCAAAACAAAAATTCACGGTCATCACTGGCACCACTTTCAGTATGTCCTCTGAAAGCAAGTCCTTGGCAACTGAGACACGTCGTAAGGTCGATAACCTTCTCAAAATAATTTCGGTTTACGGTATCTCGCGAAAGGATAAAATTCATAGGGTATATTGGTCTTGAGTTGATACAGGTCTGACAAGAGTTTAATGAATATGATAGGAACCATGTGGCGGTGAAGTACTATACCTTTTAACTTCCGATGCGATTATCAAATTTTAATGAAACTCACACACATTTAACCTGAATGTAAACCAAGTAGGTCAGAGTTTTGGTTGTAATGTTAGGTCCGCGCTGCCAGCATCAACGATTTGATTCATTTTTGTCCTGGAAATCGGTACTATTAAATTTTCAAATAATATTGGTTTCGCAGTGGAAATAAGCCGAAAATATTTCAATTTTCAAAACGTTAACACATTCGCGGAAGGTAACTCCAAACACCTTTTTTTCTTATAACTTCCAACATTTTCAATGGATCAAAACCAAAGTTATAGGATGTTATTTTAACGGGATGCAACTTTGGTATAGTCTTTGTTGTGGTGGTGTCAAAAGGTTTATAGCAGCAATATTGGACTTTCCGAGCTATTGAGTATGGACTTTTTGAATCAAACCTAATAAGTACACTTTATCATAAGCAAAAGTCAAAGAAATATGCTCTCAAATATAGAATGAAACTGTGTTTGTTTTGCTTAATGTTAGGTATTAATGTGCTAATTATACATCAAGAAAGAGTAAGCGCAGTGAAAATTGTTCGCAATAAACAACATTGTCTGGAGTACATGCATAAAAGTGGCAGGGATGCAATTTTTATTATCCAAATAACTTCAAAAATTGTATTCTACGTTAATTACCTTGTTGCCTACCATTTTAATACTGAGACTATGTTTTGTAAAAAACATTATTGCATAAAACGCCAGTTTATAAAAGTGTTCTTATCCAAATACCTGTATATTGCCTAGTAGGAATGAACAGATAATTTTAATAAAAAAAGGATGATTGACGAGGCTCTTTTCGTCTTTTTCTTAACATATAACTTGTCGAAATTAAATATTGCTTTCCATTTCTCGTTATAAGTCCCATAACATCATAATTAATACCGAAAATAGCACAGTCTCTATGTTATAAGTAGTGTGCATGCTTTGGTATAGGCTTACACTACTGCACTACGCAGCTCTTGCTGTACCCAACGGGAAAAATAATGCTTATGGATATATTCGGTAAGCATTTCGCGTAATGCGTACCGGACCATTACGTGTTGTTTCTTTTTAACATTGCATGTCCTAGGCTGGGAAGATTTATACAAGGGGAAACTCATGCTTTTAGCTCTATAGCTTTATGTATAAGAGCTTTTTGGAAAGTACGACATCGTATTCTCGCATATCCGTCATCTACAGTGAATAGAAATTAAAGCTTTGGCCGGCAGCCGATCGTATCTCAGCATGTGTGGTTTTTGCATGCTGAGTGATTGTGACGCTCATTGGAAATTCCAATAGCGCATGCTCTTTGCTAGGTATCTTTGCTAGGGGGATTCATGCATTGTACTTACCTGTGATTTGAAATGCTCCGAAATTTTCATCTTTCCGCTTTATATAGCAGACTACCCATAACCGATGTATGCTCGCAAGTTCTTTGCCCCTTGTTTCTGCGAGTGATGTTCATTGGCCAGTCTTGGACTTATAACATTTGAGCTTTCTCCCTTGCAGCATTCCCCATGCTCCAAGTCATGTATACGAGTATATCTTATAATTGCTGGAAAATAGCTTTGGAAATCGGAAACTCGCATTACTTGCATTGTTTGATTCATGCATTACGCCAGAATACATTACGGTGATTCCCGTTGGGAACCACAAAAACCGAAGAGGCGAACACTTAAGTGTCTGCTGTTGGAAATATTGATTTTTCTGGGAGGGGCCAACCTAGGGTCTGGGGGGGGGGGGGGGGGTGTCCAGGCCATGATAGTAGGTCTGTTTTCCAAATATTCAACCATCATATTTCCATCGGTGTCCCAAAAAACTGATGCATAGTCTTCCCTGCTAAGCTCGACACATTGAATTTCTTCGCAGTTGGTGAAGAGAGTCGCTTCCAGGTCATCGATTGCTGTTTGGTTTCTGGATCCAAATATTAAATCCAGAATTTTTCCTGAAACTTTTCGAGATTCTCCCTCGAAATGTCGACTCGCTTCTTCGATCTGCCACGACATCTTCGACTTATTTCGCGTTTTCTTCAGTGAGGGACGTGGATAGACGTCTTTCGCGGTGCTCATCTTCAGTGGATACTTATCCGAGCCTGAACTCTTTGCCCAATCGTGTAATGGTGGAATATGGAAGAAGAGAGCCCCCTAATGCTTCCACCAAGTCGCTGCGTATGTCTTTTGTAGACATATTTTTCCAAACACAGGTACTTAATGACAGCTCTGATTTCGTTTTTCTCCATTTTGATGGTCTCTCTTCGACTGTTCGTATTCAAATGAATGTACCTTCCTGGTATTGTGGCTTATTTGTATGTTTTTTTATGCTGACTTAGTGGCTATATGAAGTAGTAGAAAGTATTTTTTTCTTAATCTTATGTGACCTGACAGTAGCCGATTACCACTACTTTTGGATCAAACCTCGTAGTCTTTCCCATTGATGTATACACACATGTGGAAACTCTAATCTTGAATTGTCCGCAAACCATTGATATTTCAAAAGAGCTCGCATCTAAGTGCTTTTCATGAGTCTTGGTTTTACGTACGTGAGAGAATGATACTAAGTGCTAGAAATATCTACGACAGTTTTACGTAACATATCATTACAATTAGTTTCTGGCATTACTTTTTTCCATTTTCGTCTGCTGCTATCATACCTGTGGCAGAACGCAAAGAAATCATGGCTACTTAATTGTCTCCATAATAAAGGATATGAGTATAATAGGAAAATGTGTCGCATTAATTTTGGCATGGTCCTAATAGTCAATTACAGAATTAAAGGTGCTCGTAGTGGGCAGTGTGGCCATGAAAAGGACAAGCTAGATAAATTTTGTATGTTTGCTGCCTGCCGTTATTGATATTGCTGGTTCTTCTGTTGTTCATCCTAAGGAATAGGGTGAGGCCATTACGGTCGTTGTATTTAATTCAATGATCCTACCGTCGAAGACAGGCTATCAAGTTGAAAGCACCAATGAACAATGAAGGTCAATAGACGGGGCTTTTCATGGTTCACGCTTATGCTCTTTGGATCCTGTGTGATGTCGGATAAGTGGTTATTTCTTGTTATTATTATTTATACAATCATTAATTAAATCAATGCTCATAAGTACTTAGAATTTTATGAGTGTATTTCAGAAGATAATATGGGGATATAATAAGAATCCCATTTCTTGAGAGCATTTGAAAAGCTGTTCTGTTTAAGAAATCAAATTAAATCTTCTGATATTACACAGTTCAAACCTCCGCATACCGTAAGTTAAAGAAATATCTCTATAAGTAACATTGCACTGATTTATAATCATCTTTGATTGATTACTATGATTGTCTGAACTTGACGGGACTCATTTGAACATGTCATATGTATGTCATGTTCTAAACATAAATCCTCCAGACGGTGTAAAGTTTTTGTTCCATCAAAATATGCGTGGCTTTTTACGTGCTGGAGTGGAAACAACGGCGACATCAACTGGAAGAGAATGACATTCAGCCCTTGGAGAAACATTACCGGCAAAACTAGGAATAAGAAACAAAAAATTGTAAATAATATGTAGAAACAAAAAATTGTAAAAAAAAATTGTATCCCTAGCCACTCCTTTGCCCAACTTCCTTCCACCCATAAGACTTTCTCATCACCTTCTCTGTCTCAGTCTCTAGTGACAATAGATAATTCTTCATTAACTGATGCTTTTACTCGTAATGCATCTACTCGTAATAATAATTATGCATCTATACCCCCAGCATTTAACGCGTCATCTTCTCACTCAAGCAGGTATGCTTGATACAGATGAAATACGTAAAACTATTTTGGAACTCAACTGCAACAAAGGTCCTGGGCCCGATCTTCTTCCTCCGATCTTTTTATGCAAGTGTGTAGAGCAGCTTATAACTCCTTTGCATATTTTTTTTAATAGATCACTTTCGTCAGGAGTTTTTCCATCCAGTTGGAAGCTTTCTTATGTCACACCCATATTCAAGAATGGTGATCGACGCTGTATTGAAAATTATAGGGGCATTGTCATTTTGTCTTCGATTCCGAAACTTTTCGAAAAGATAGTATACGACAAATTGTCTCCGCTAGTTGATCCCGCCTGAACGAGCAACAACATGGCTTTAGAAAAGGTCGCTCAACTACCACGAATTTGACAATCCTAATCTCAGACGTCCTATGCAAAATGGAAAAAGGTTACCAAATTGACGCAGTCTACACAGACTTCAGTAAGGCATTTGACAGAGTTGACCATTCTACCTTAATTTTTAAGCTACAGAAATTCGGTATTACCGGGTCTCTACTCAGCTGGCTGACTTCATACCTTTGCGATCGAACGCAATGTGTAAAATTTCAAGGATTTTTATCTAAAAACGTTAGTGCTACCTCTGGTGTACCCCAAGGTAGCCATCTTGGTCCACTTCTCTTCAATATATTTATTTCCGACCTATCTGACCTCCTAGCAGGCATACCTCATTTACTCTATGCAGACGACCTCAAACTTTATCTGACCATTGAATCCAAATCGGATGCCCTCTTTCTCCAATCCAAACTTGATTCCCTTGATCATTGGTGCAATGTAAACAAGCTCTCTCTCAACATTAATAAATGCCAGGTTATTAGTTTTTCCAGAAAATGCACGGTCACACACAATACGTACTTCCTCGGTAATAATGTGCTAACTCGAGTTGATAACATTGCTGACCTCAGTGTTATCTTAGATGAAAAACTCCGCTTCACTTTGCACTACGATAAAATACTTTCTCGTGCAAACAAACAACTTGGCTTCATCAAAAGACGAGCCAAGGAATTTCGTAGTCTGTGGGTCACAAGATCTTTATACACTTCACTCGTACGTCCTATTCTCGAATACGCTTGCATTAGCTGGAATCCTGCTTTTGAAACCCACAGTGACAGGCTCGAGTCAATACAAAAGCAATTTTTACTTTTCGCCTTGCGAGAGCTATACAACCCTTATGACTTTAATAGCCTACCCCCTTATGAGTTTCGACTGGGTCATTTAAACCTATCGACACTAGCCTCCAGAAGAATGGTGATATCGGCCTGCTTCACATTCGACGTCATTAGAGGCGCTATTAATGTAGAATTCCTGAATAATAAAATTTTGATAAATATCCCTGTGAGGAACACCAGGTCCAATCGTTTCCTAAAAGAATATTCTCATTCGACCACATATGGAGCTAATGAGCCAGTAAATAGATGCTGCAGAGAATTCAACAGAATAAGCAATTTATATTCCCCTACGATTTCCAAATCATCCTTCAAGTCCTCTCTTTTCCATGCCATCCGTACCCTTAACTTTAAGCTATAGCTTTTATGTGAATGTTTATTTATTGATTGCTATTTATTAGTTTATATGTTACTCTTTTTTTTTAATTTGTTTGTTTTTTACTTATTTAACTTGTTTGTTTTTACTTTTTCCTTTACTTTACTTTACTTTACTTTACTTTACTTATTCAATTTTTTTATTTTTTTTATTTTAATTTAATTTGATGTCCTTTTTTTTAATATGTGATTTTGTACCTTGTTTTGGTGTATGAATAAAATAAAAATAATTATCAAGTGAGTTTCTGGGTGGGTCTATGAAATAGAAAAGTTGAATTAGGTTGTATAATTCAGATAATTGACTTGATTTGCCATTTAATTTATAATTTTTGAACAAGAAAGAGTCTAGATAACACGCATATAAATATATAAATGCAAATTACAGTATAGTCCTAAAAGACAAAAAAAAACGAGAATATGCAGGGATTGAATTATTTGAAGAATCTAAAATGAATTAAAGAATTATAAGAAGAACTATGAAAGAATTATGTAATCAGCGTTTTAGCTCATACTACTCCAAATTCGTAGCTCATACTACTCAAAACTCCCTTGTTTCCTCTATTACAAGAGCTTTTAGGTGCCGCTTTTGTCTAAATAAATAAATAAATTCACGAAATATTCATGGTTTCTAACAAGCTGTTATTTTTTCAGTTAATATATTAAATAGTAAATGCCAACCTCGAATTCAATTTTAATCTAAATATTCTTTCGCAAGCCATTTCAAAGAATTGTTTTTCTTTCATTACCACATTTTTGTGTCTTTTTTTGTTCATAGCAGGGAAAGTGCATGAAAGACGCACACAGTAAACAATATTTGCTAAATGTAAAAAAAAGCAATTTCTGCTGCTTTAAATATGGCAAATTTCCGCCAAGAACGGCCAATGTAACTGAATTGAAAGTCATTTTATTTTAGCCTTTTGTAGAGGTCCAGTTATTATGGCGTATAACGTTTGAGTCAGTATTATGTTTTACTTTTAGCTTCAGAAAGATGGTTAGAAAAGTTTGCTTTCAATATGATACTTTCAGAAAATTCACTTTCTATTATGATGCTCGTTACGTTGAAATCCACTCTGCCTTTGATGCTTGTTCTTTTGAAAATCAATTGAAAATTTCGTAATAGGAAGACTTTTTGAGAAAATAATTCGTAAATGTGCTCCAAAGCTCTTGAACTGCTATGTAAGAATATTATCGGCATTTTTTTACTCTATACAGCTTACAAAGTCATGTGTTTACAGTCCTTGCAAATTGAAATTTCTAGCAAACTTTTATTGAGACTGCAATGGTATTGAACTTATATAAAATTTTCATAAACTTTTTACAAATCTGGATAAGACGGAGATATCTACTCAATAAGATTTTTAGAGACGGTGTTATGGCATAATACCCATAAAATAAAACTAATACAAAAACCTATTACTGACTATCAGCAAACTACGAGTTTGTGAATTTAGAGAAGTCTAAGAAAGATGTGAATATCCTTAAGTACATGACCGCTTCGAAACTGTGTTTACTTTAATGGTAAACACTTAAATCCATGTCAAAACGCCGTCGGTTAGAGCATGTATCATTTGATGACAGTTAAGGAGGCTAAAAGAGCACAGACAAATAATTGAAATCCAAGCGAAACCAAAAAATCTGTTGCGATTTAAAATCGCTGCAAACATTGATTTTCAAAGACTTGAAGAGGATTGTACAGATTTTGGGTATATAATCTAACACACATGCTTTTTATTATAACCAACTTATTTCAAAGGTCATGCACCACTTTGATCCGAGATCTCCATGGAATCTTAAAGGGTAGAAAAGGTTTTCAAAGTAACCGCTTGCTGAAGTTTCAAAATTATGAAAAGTCAAACATTTGTTACTTATGTTCATTATTGGTTGCTTTTCTTACGAAACTTTAAATAAATGAAGAAAATATTCAGTGTTTGCAAGACCTTCACAGCATCGTAACCAAATACTTACCGCACCATCTGCATTGGAAGTTTATTACCCTCCTGGTCTAAAAAGGGGATTGACTGCCGGTTAGGTCCTTTTGGGTCCCGGGAAGCTCATCAAAGATGGACGTGGGTTCCACTCGTTCAATCAAAAAACAGAGCCTAGAACCGTGATTGAGGTTCGGCTCGCCGGAGTCGATGAGATACCTGGCGGCGGTAGTCTTCACACGTTCGCGTGTACACGGCCAGCAGTGGGTCCACTATCCACAAAGTCTAAACCTTTTCTATCTTGTCAAGGTACCTTCTGTTTTTTCGCCTCTAACAATAAATTTTTAGAAGAAAAAATCAATTCGAAGATTCTTAAAACATAGAGTCCACTCGAATATTCCCAGAACATAAAATCCACTCGAATATTCAATTTTTATTCATAAACGATTCGGGCTATTAAACTAGCGGAGTTGAACGCGACCTAACTCCCAAGAACAGGTTATTCCGGATCCACCACTCGACTCTTGCAGATGACTTACTTACGGTACAATTTAAAAGAGAAGTTAGAAACTACTTATTGCTGACAAATGAAAATCAATTAAAATATTGAGTCTAGCCTAGAAGTTTAAGCCAAATAAAGTGTTTACTTACGCTGACCAATTTACACTAAACTCATTCACAGAATTTGTTCGAATATTCACTTGCTTCTTTCCACTGGATCCGCCACCGGCATTCAGGGTTATTTCGATTATTCACCTGTTTGAAATGATTTTTGGTTGGCCAAATTATGACCTCCTTCTCGATCCGAACAGTACATAGAAGATCAACATTTTCAATCATCAACCTGCGGTACTTTTTAACTTTTTGTTCATTCGGGTGAACGTACTTTGTGCGCGTGTCCATCGTGGGCGCAAATCCCTTGATGGGCTTTATCAACATGTCTGTCACTCCGCAGAATTCGTTCGGTATCACCATTTTTTAAGCTACTGTGTTCCGTTCCGTTTTGAATTTGGAGGCTCTAATTCTATTGTATACACTGAAAAATTTTAAATTTTTGAATTCAATTCCTGCTGGTAAAGGCTGTATTTTTTTAAAATCATTGAAACTCATGTTTTTTTCATCAATTTTCAACCAAATTGATGAATTTGTGGTGATTTTTCAACCCAATTTCAACCGGATTTGGCCTGTAATAATTTTGTTTTGATTTTATAAGTACATGTTGAGTTCTAAGACGAACAGCTTTATTTTGCTGTGAGAGGGTGAGAGAGGGTGTCCTAAATTATGTCTCCGGAAAACCAGATATGATTGAATACTACAATCAAAGAAAGGGAGGAGTTGATTCGTTTGAACAGATATGTTCCCAGATGTCATGCAACAGAAAAACAAACAAATGGCCTATGACATTATTCTACGGAATGCTGAATATGGGTTTTGTCAACGGCTATGCAATTTATTGCCACGAAATGCTTTCCAAAAAGGAAAAAACCCTTAGTATACAGACATTTATTAAGCAGCTGAGCACTGACTTAGCCAAATCATGCATGAAAAAAATTAGGCTTGAAAATCCTACTCTGAGTCGGAAATTGCACGAAAGCAATCAAAGCATATTACCGAATCATCCTGCTACAAACTCGCTACAAGATGAAGATGAACCTGCTGCAAAAAAAAAAGAAAATACAGTGCCTTTTGCCCGTAGAAACTGAACCAAAAAGACGCAGGTAATGTGCAAGAAATTTAAAAAAAACCGGTCTGTGGGGAGCATAAAGAGTTGACATGGTCAGACTGTATATAGTTCCTGTTTGGAGACCGATGTGTTATTATTTTGGTTTTAATGCCTTATGTTTGTGGCCACAAAAAACTTGAACTCGTTACTAATTCTTGTTCGGGTTTTACCCAAAGATCAGGAAATATATTTTTTTTTTGTGTAATAATTGTTTAATTTTAAGTAAAATAAAAATAATATAAATTGAAATTTAATTTTTTTATTTATTAGATTAATGTTAAGGCATAATTAAATTGATTTAATCAAAATATCAACTCATTGCTGGGCAATCAGGTAGAAATGATGCGTGAGTCATATTGACCTCACAGTATGAAGGACGTTATGTATCAATGGTTAAGTGCCAAAGCCGCCAAAGGATTAAAGAAATCATAATTTTAAATCCACGTCTCAAATACAAAAAAATTTGAGCTCAATCGGGCTTCATCTTTTTGCAGATATTTTTCAGCGTACATATATTTTTCTGCGTTTTTTATTTTCATTGAAATACCAATTATTTTCAAAAAATGCATCAAAAGATGCTTAATTGTAAAAACCCAAAGTTCGAAGATGAAGCAGCCAAGGCAGCGTCACACGCCGTCCGAGACAAGAGGTGAAAAAATTGTGTGTATATTTTATATTCACATTGATTTTCTTTACCTTTCCCCTGATGTGGTAGTTATGCGAGAAAGCTCCAAATACTCACAAGATATCAATGTATACATAGTAAACCTTTAAAATCTGAAAAAAATAGTTTTCTTAACATTCTTCCGACCAGCCGCCTCCTTAAACCACATTCTAGAAATTTCGCCTAATTTTCCCGGACCAATATCTTTCACAATTTTTATACTTGTAAATTTTTTTTCAATAATAATTGTAGCTATTTCGATTCTAATTTGCCAGCATGTTTCTTTGACGAAAGTTTTTCACAATACTCTGTAGTATTTTTGTAAGTAGTCCGCATAATATAAATTTTTGAAGAAAATATATGAAACTGTGTCCCTTAAACCTCTAATTTGAACTCATTGTGGCATTTTTGCAAAGAAAATTTTTTGAGCTATGATTGATGACTCGTTTTGCATATGTCACTCTTTTATTGCTTGCGCTTATGACAACATTACAATCAAAACGCGGAAGCAATTGAAATTTTAAAAAATTCTAGCGCACCTGAACCGCTAGAAACACTAATGTTCGAAGAACAGTAGAAGAATCGTGAAGGTTTTGAGTGCATATTCCACCACATGAGCTGCTTATTACGGCCACACTCTTTCAAATGCCACGTTTTACTTTGGTCTCAAGAATGCATTATAACTCATATGGTAGAAGGTTTCAGATATTACCACTGGCATGGGTTTCAAAGTTTATGAAAGAAAAACACTTGCTAATTATATTCGTAATCAGTTGCTTATTTCACAAAATTTTTAAAGCAGCATCTCATATAACATCAATGAAGAAAATGCTCAGTGCCTGCAGCACTGTAACTGAAGTTGGTGTTTGGGGCTGCGATCCGAAAAATTTGCAGAGCTTTGGGATTTGAAACATTGTGTTTGAGATTGAGAACCAGTGATACTCATCATTTGGGATTGAGAACCAGTGATACATATCAGCAACTGTTTCGAACCACAATGCGAGCATCGGACAACACTTTTTGGTCAATTTCGCTGTGTTTCGGAGTAAGGTTGAGAACGAGTTCGACAACGAGGCAATGGCGACGAAGATCCGAACGGCGAGTTGTGTTTTGCTAATATACTGAAGTCTTTGTTATTTTGATTATATGTGTTAACCTTTTGGGAGAATAAATCTGTTTGCTAAGAATATCCTACATTTTGGTGCCTCCTGTGAGGAACGACTTTTACGCGCGAACAATTGGTGTTTTTCGGGATCTAGTGGCGTTGTACTTGTGGCTTCGCACATATTAGCGCTGCGAATTTGGAATTGGTGGCGTCGCACATTATCAGTTGTGCGAATTTGGAATTGGTGGTGTCGCACATTGTCAGTTGTGCGAATTTGGAATTGGTGGCGTCGCATATTTTCAGTTGTGCGAATTTGAGAATTTTGGCGGTGGAATTCAGTAGGGTATGGCGGACTTGAACAAGCGAACCACGGCAGCGAATGCTATTAGGCGCATAGCGTCGGCCGTGTTGGCGTCAAGTTATGTTGGCGACAAACACAAACGGGCGCAAGAGCTCCGTTCATTGGAAAGGCATTTTGAGCGTTTCGCAACTGCTAATGACGGTCTGCTGGCAGAGGCAAAGGCGTCTGAACTCGAGGCTCACGAACAGCTATGGGAAGATATTGAACAAGAATACAATGCGGCAGTGGCTGAGTTGCGACGCCGGGAGGCTGAAACAGACCAGGATAGTGGGCCGGAGGCCTCAAGGCTGGCCAGAATTGATTTGAGGTTGGATCCACTAAGTGTGCCGGTTTTTGACGGCACGTTGCGAAATTGGCTAGCATTCAAAGACGCGTTCGAGACGTTAGTACATCATCCGGATTATCCGGAAGCATACAAGTTGGCAAAGCTGCGTGTGGCAGTGAAAGGCGATGCGGTGTCGCTGGTTGGCGGGATGTATTCTGGGGGCTATGCGGAAGTTTGGAAGGCTTTAAAGGCGAGATACGACAACCCAAAACAGTTGGCCGAAATCCATGTCTCACAGTTCATGACGATGAAACCTCAGGCGAACGAGTCCGCGAGTTCATTGTTGGCAGTAGTGGACACTGTTCGCGAGTCATTTCGAGCATTGTCAGTTATGGGGCTCGCAGTTGAGCAGTGGGATGCATTGGCCGTTCCGATCGTGACGTCGAAACTGCCTCAGGCTACCCAACAGGCGTGGAGCATGAGTTTAACCTCCAACCACATACCGACTTTGGAACAACTGCTCACTTTTGTGGAGAAACGCGCTTATAGCCTAACTTTGGAGGTTATGCGTTGGCCTACGCCGACAACGAGCTATGCACATGGTTTAGGCACGCAAAAGGCAACAACACATTCTCCACGTTTAGTGAAATCAAATTTGGTTGCGACGACACCGGGGCACTGTGAATTTTGCAACGATAGAGCTCACCGCATTGGACGTTGCCCCCAACTATTGGCTTTACCTGTGGCTGAACGGTTCCAGCGGCTCAAAAGCTCCAATTTATGCTTTAATTGTTTGAGGCCAGGACACTCAACTAAAATGTGTCAATCGGGCAATTGTCGTAATTGTAGCGGCAAGCACCATACTCTGTTGTGTCGCAACGTGGCAGCAGCTACAAGTGTACCATCAGGCATACAAGCTTCTACAGCTACAGCTCATGGAAAGCCTCCACAGAACTATACTTCGTGACTAGGCAAGCGGAGGAAAACATTTCTAGTAATTGGCGATCGAATAGTCTTATTGGCAACAGCATACACTTATATATTGGATGGCTTTAATACTCAACATCGATGTCGAGTATTATGTGACCCAGGCTCGCAGGCCAGTTTTATAACTTCGCGATTTTTCTACAATTTGGCTATCCGTAAGGAGCGGTACGAGCTGCAAGTGGAAGGTGTTGGCGCTTTGACTTCTGCTTGTACTCATGGTCGAGCTACACTGCAGTTATCGTCGATTCAAGATTCAACCTTTAGCATGGCGATTGAGTTCTATATTCTCGAGTCCATCACATCGCCTACTCCGACTGCGAATATTGATGAATCATGCTGGATGCATCTACGCTCTCTAAAGCTAGCCGATCCGACGTTCGGTATTACTGGCCGAATCGACGCATTGATTGGCGCTGATGTTTGGGGAGCCATCATTCAAGATGGCATCGTACGCGGTTCACTGGACGAACCCTTCGCGCAGGCAACAAAAATGGGCTGGGTGGTGTTTGGACCAGCATCAGTCGGTTCAATCACATCACAATCGTTAACATCTTTACACGTTGGCTGTAACGATTCAGAACTAAGGCTGGATGATTTGTTGCGGAGATTTTGGGAGATCGAGGAGCCATTGACGCCATCATCCTTAATGGATGACTCTAATTTTTGCGAAAGTTTATTTGTGGCGACACATCGTCGGGACCTGGATGGTAGATATGTCGTTCAAATACCGTTCAGACCGGATGCTTTGACACTGGGAGATTCATATGCCATGGCTTTGCAACAGTTCCTTCGATTGGAGCGGAAGTTGAATTTGGATGCTGAATTAAAACGGAGATATGTGGCATTCATGGATGAATATTTGGCACTTGGACACATGCGTGAAGCCACCTATGGGTCGTGCGATCCGTCGCAGGCTTATTACATACCACATCATGCCGTTATGGCCAAGTTCCGGGTGGTGTTCAATGCGTCGGCGAAGTCGTCGAACGGGGTGGCTCTGAACGACACTCAATTTAGTGGCCCAATGATCCAGGAGACTTTATTCAATATAATTTTGCGATTTCGGCGATATCTGGTGGCATTGTCGGCGGACATCGAGAAGATGTTCCGACAGATACGTATCGATGAGCGACACTTGCGATGGCAGAGAATATTGTGGCGAGAATTGGCAACTGAACCATTGCGCATCTACGAATTAACGACAGTGACGTATGGCATGGCATGTAGTCCATATAATTCAGTTCGTGCATTACAACAGTGTGGAACTGACAACTCGGGCATAATTTTGGACGTCAGCCGGGCAGCACTAGCCCGGGAGAGCATTTTCCGTGATTTTTACGTCGACGACTATTTGACGAGTGTCGAAACAACACATAAAGCAGTTCAGTTGGCTAACGACGTGGACTCCATCTTGCGCATGGGACATTTTATTTTGCGTAAGTGGCAGTCGAATGATGAAGCAGCTGTGGCAGGGATCACGAAAGTACCAATCAGTGCTGAAGATGTGGAACTGAGATCTTCTGGAACAACAGTGCTCGGCTTGCATTGGGACCCTCAACGGGATGAATTATTTTTTAAAGTTGCCTTGGACGAGGTCCCATCGAACACAAAGAGGCAAGTGCTCAGTGACACTGCGAGGCTGTTTGATCCGATGGGCTTGCTGGCCCCCGTCATTATTGTGGCCAAGATCTTTATGCAGAAATTGTGGCTTGCAGGGCTGGAATGGGATACGCCATTGCCAGCTTCCTTGTTAACAGAATGGCTTACCTTCCGTAATGGCCTCCCGCAGCTTGACACCATTCGAATACCACGTTGGCTTGGCTTGAGATCTGAAATTCAACCTCGGTTACATGGCTTCTGTGATGCTAGCGAGAGAGCCTATGCAGCTGTGATTTATTTGTCTAGCATCAATCACAATGGCGAACGTACCTCCACACTTATCACCTCAAAAACAAAGGTGGCACCAGTTAAGGCAGCAACCATACCTCGGCTGGAGCTGTGCGCAGCTCAGCTATTGGCTTCAACAATGGCTAGTATAATCCAAGCGTTGGAGTTACCGGCAGTACCATACTCCATGTGGTCAGACTCGACTATCGTACTCTGTTGGCTTAGGAAACCTGCTGCCTTGCTCAAACCTTATGTGGCCAATCGTGTTGGCTATATCCAGCAGCACTCAGATTTGCAATATTGGCATCATATCCGGACTCAGTACAATCCTGCCGATTGTGCCAGTCGAGGAATCAGCGCTGAGGCTCTTCGGGACCATAAATTGTGGTGGCATGGTCCAGATCCGTGGCTCATTGATTGCACTTCAGCAACTGAACTTCCCACGTTGTCTGAAGCAGATAACATGACTATGGCATCAGAGGAGAAACCCGTGAACGTTACTGTGGCAAAGGTGTCATGTTCTTGGAGTTTGCGGACGACCAGACCGGATGGCTCATCACTAGATTTGCTAGACCGCTTCAGCAGCATTGGGCGGCTAATTCGAACAACAGCATACATTTTGCGATGGCATACAACACGCAGGCATCATTGGCATAAACCAGTCGTTGGCGCTGATGAAATGGATGAGGCTATGCAATGGCATATTCGGACCGAGCAGCACAAATTCTTTGGCACTGAGATTCATCTATTAGGCAACAGTTCGAGGCTTCCATCGTCAAGCTCAATCGTAGCTTTCGCACCGTTTTTGGATCATCAGCATATACTTCGAGTTGGTGGCCGACTCAAACATGCTCAGCTTGAGGATGACCAGCGACATCCCATGATTCTGGCGAAATATAGCAGGCTCACTAGGCTTATTGTACGAGAGGCGCACACCTTGACACTACATGGCGGGATACAGCTTATGCTACAAACGTTACGCCAAAAATATTGGATTATACATGGCAGAGCTATGGTAAAACGATGTATCCATGAATGTGTCACATGTAGGCGGTATCAGCAGGCGATGTCGCAACAACAAATGGCATCTCTACCTAGATCACGGGTGGTGGCAGCTCCTCCGTTCTCGTCTTCGGGGGTAGATTACTGTGGCCCTTTCAATATTCGAGTTGGGACCAAGAGGACACGGACTGTGGTCAAAACATATGTGGCGATATTTGTATGTATGGCCACCAAGGCGGTCCATATCGAGCTGGCAGAGGACTTATCGTCACAGGCATTCCTTAATGTATTTGCTCGCTTCATTAGCCGGCGCGGTCCATGTCATCATTTATATAGTGATAATGGCACTGCGTTTGTTGGTGCAAATACCATTTTGAAGAAGGATCTCCTGGAATGGCGTAGCACTTATACCCAACAACAAGTGGCTAATCACGGGACAACATGGCACTTCATCACTCCGGAAGCTCCGCACCAAGGAGGTCTATGGGAGGCGGCGGTGAAATCTGCAAAAAGGCATTTGTTGCGCGTTACAGGCAAGCAGTCATTCTTTTACGATCAACTGCATACGTTGCTGTCACGCATTGAAGCATGCCTCAACTCGCGTCCATTGATTGCGCTGCACGATGGAATCGATGATCATTTGGCTTTATCACCTGCTGATTTCCTCATTGGGCGTTCACTGGTAGCTGTTCCAGAACCTCCCATCGCAGATGGGCCCATCGGTCGACTGAAACAATGGCAGAATTTGCGGCATATGCATCAGCAATTTTGGCAGAAATGGCACGACGACGATTTGGCTTCATTGCAGACCCGCAGCAAATGGCATCAGGCATCAGATAATTTGCAACTTGACGATATCGTGGCCGTCCGAAAGGAGAATCTACCACCAACCCATTGGCGTCTTGGCAGAATCATTGCTGTCCATCCCGGTGACGACGGGCTCGTCCGGTCTGTGACCATTCAACATGCAAAGGGGACGTGCACTCGATCAGTCCAGCGGGTGTGCCGACTCCTAGAGGCCAATCCTGAACCTACAGGTCCAGCCGGGCAGGATGTTTGAGATTGAGAACCAGTGATACTCATCATTTGGGATTGAGAACCAGTGATACATATCAGCAACTGTTTCGAACCACAATGCGAGCATCGGACAACACTTTTTGGTCAATTTCGCTGTGTTTCGGAGTAAGGTTGAGAACGAGTTCGACAACGAGGCAATGGCGACGAAGATCCGAACGGCGAGTTGTGTTTTGCTAATATACTGAAGTCTTTGTTATTTTGATTATATGTGTTAACCTTTTGGGAGAATAAATCTGTTTGCTAAGAATATCCTACACATTGGTTATTTATTTTCATTGTAAATGTTTCCGGTATGAATACTAACTGTAAGCAATTATTGATACAAAAGTAGCACAATCGATTCGTGCTGGCAACCTTTCGCCAGTATATGTCACATCAAGAATATGTCACATCTGCTTTACGTTGTTATATTACATTCGAAGTTATAGGAGTATAAAAAAATTTAAGGTTACCTGCAGCGAGTTTTTTCAAATAATCGAAAACTTAATATTCGCTGTTTATTGTCACTACAATATCATTACCATTTGAAAATTCTACGATAAAACCGCTTAATAAAGATATTGCAAACAAACACAAAACCAATAATAGCTGGCAACCCTAACGTGGCTTTTCAACCAAATTTGGCCTGAATAATGTTTATAATAAGTTCCATTGATTGTACGAAATTCGTATTGATTTCATGATTGCACTGGAAATTATAGGGCAAAAAGTTTTATTTTCCTGAGCGAATTTTCAAAACCAAAGACACAAAAATTACCAAAGCTGGCATCACCAATCGAATTTATCAACAAAATTTCTATCAAACAGATTTTAGAGTAAGGTTCAGATACTGTGTCAATTTCATGAAAATCTGGTTACTTATTCACATTTCATAGGGCAAAAAGCAGTTTTTTATCTTTCAAATTTTTCAAGATGGGACCACTGGCACAGAGTTGCCCACAATTGAAAATCGCTTCTATCAGACCTGGTCCTACTTAAGGGGTTAGTCCACTGTTAAACTGCTCAAAATGAACTTTTTTTTTAAACAGCTACCAACAAAAAACTATTCAAGATATCGATTTGAAATTTTACATACATCTTTACTAAAGCTAGGAGTTAACATTTTCATTAGAAAAAATTGTTAGAAAACAAAATGGCGGCCGCCCCAATGGATCGCCGCAGCACCGCCGAAAAAAAAAGCAAATTGCGCCTCGTAAATTCCTGGACAAAATAAGCGTCTGCGAGCAAACTACCAATAAGATTTCATTAGTTTTGAGTATAAAGGACTGCACGGGCCTAAATTTAGAACAAAAAAAAAAATTTTGACGATCTGGGAAACATTTTATTGATAAAAAAAATTTTTTTTATTAAGTTTTTTGATTCAAAAGTATACCACATTTTTTTAAATCGCTTTAGGGCTCTAAAGTTAGGCCCGTGCAGTTCTTTATATATATAATTATATATAAATTATATATACTATACAATTGCTTTTTTTTTTTCGGCGGTGCTGCGGCGATCCATTGGGGCGGCCGCCATTTTGTTTTCTTATATTTTTTTCCAATGAAAATGTGAACTCTTAACTTCAATAAAGATGCATGTAAAATTTCAAATCGATATCTTGAATAGTTTTTTTTTGGTAGCTGTTTAAAAAAAAAGTTCATTTGGAGCAGTTTAACAGTGGACTAACCCCTTAAGTGCAATGCATTCTGTGAGTTTCAATTGTATCTGATTATTGATTCGTGATTTCCCGTGAACAGAAGTTTTCGATGCTAAAAATATAGGCCAACTGGGAAAGGGTTACCGTTCTTGTCCGACATGAAATTTCCAAAGTTTTACTTTGAACGTGTAGATAAAGCATAAGATTTGTATACAGATTGGTTTTATTGTAAGAAACGGACATTTTTTTAGGATATTCGATGGTTGGAATATTTTCACTTCCAAATTTTGATTTTTTCGAATTTAAGACACCAAAATTATCACAGCTGGCAGTTCCAACCGAATTTTGCAACCAAATTTGTAGCAAACGCGGTTTAAAGTAAGGTTCAGCTACTGTGCGAATTTATAGGGCTAAAAGCAGTTATCTTTTTAAGTGATTATTCAAGATGGCACCACTGGCACAGAATCACCCACATTTCAAAATCATTTCTATCAGACCTGGTCCTATTTAAGACCAATACATTCTGTAAATTTCGATCAATTCTGCTCATCGGATAGTGAGTTTTCGTGAACAGAAGTTTTTGATGCTAATCATATAGGTAAATCGCGCAAGGGTTACCATATCAAATTTTTTACTTTGGCTATGTAAACAAAGCATAAAATTTACATATGAGTGTCTTTTTTTTTTAAGAAGCGGCAGTTTTTCAAGAGAGACGATGATTTGGAGGTTTTCACTTTGAGTGCCTGTCCAAGCTACAGGATACAAGATACGCAAATTAACAATTAAATAATACCAATATGTTCTGAAAATTTTGTAATGATTGAATAGCTCTGTATAAAGTTATCGCAGTTGAAAAATTTTCAAATTTTCCCGTTCTTTTTTTTAGGCACCTAGCGCACACATGGGGTTAAAAAATTCCAGAACATTATCTGATTCACATGTAACTTTATTTTTGCAAAAAATATTCGTGTACGGAATAATAGGTATATTAATAATATCACTAAAATGGCCACCGGCGCCAAAGGGTAAACAATAATTGACATTTAGGTAGACCTGGACCTTTTCTGAATATACACAAATGTATCCTGGAAGTTTCAGCTCAATCGGATGGTGCGTTCGCGAGATTATCTCACTGAAATTTTTTGATGATATTTAAATATATGTATATATATATATATATATATATATATATATATATATATATATATATATATATAATAAATATATATATATATATATAGATATATATATATATATATATATATATATATATATATATATATATATATATATATATATATATATATAAATATATATATATATATATATATATATATATATATATATATATATATATATATATATATATATATATATATATATATATATATATATATATATATATATATATATATATATATATATATATATATATATATATATATATGGAAATATGAATTTTTGGCCGAATCGATTTTAATACTAATGTTCTTCGAACAATAGTAAAAAAAGTTTTAATTGCATTGTCAGATTTCAAATACTTGGTTTTGAATTTTGACAAATCTTTGGACCACATCAAACTTTTGGCTATCTCCAGCCAAGACTGTAATATTCGTTGAAATTTCTTAACTACAAATGTCAGATTCATACTGTCATACATTTACTTTGTAAATGTAAAAATTAAATTATTATAAATGTCAAAATTTAATTAAAATAAGCCCAAAGTGTTATATTATCAAACATTCAATTTTAATAAAGGTCCAGACCAACAGTACACGGGCCGATTCGATACAGGTAAAAGCGCCCAATGTGGGACATTTTGGGGGAAATGAATGCCATAGGGTTAGAACTTCAGTTTCTTTTCCTTTTGAAATTAATATCTCTAAAAGAAATCTGTTTGTGATTCATTTAAGTATGACAATGAACATCAATTCAATGCAATTCAATTCAATTCAATTTTAATGAGAAATAAATAAACAATCGAACAAAGCAGATCATTGAGATAAAGTATGCATTTACTCTGATTTTATATCCATGATTTCCTGTATATCGTGTCGAGTGCGAATAGCAAATTATGCACTTTTTCGTGAAAAGTGTAAGTTTTACAGTAATTGATAAATGATTCCCATTTGTTTAACCTTTTTTTGCAAACTAGTTGATGTTTATTTTATCGCATTGCGATATCACAAAGGCTAATCAACATTTGTCGATGAAAAGTAAATTGATGACTTTGCTATATTTCATAATATGTGAAATAATTCAGATTTTTTCTCAAATTCTTCGAATTGTAAATATATATGTTTCAGACTATTATTGAGATTTATGGAAACACAATTTGTATCTAAATGAGCAACATTCTCTTGCTATCTGTCACGAATCCATATTTAGCAAACTAAACACAATGTTTTTTATTTATATATCTTTAGGTCCAATAGTTAGCGTGCCAGATCAGAATGACATTGCAAAAATCTCGACTTGCATATAATCGGTTTGAGCAATGTGTTGCAGTGTCTAATGTCTGAAAACAATTTTCTGTCGCAGCTTAACCATCAAGGACCCAGAACGCAAGCGTAGCGACAAAGTTTCAATTAAAATAATAATTTCAATGAAAATCTATTTGCCTGCCGACCGAAATGTTCAAACGCTTTCAGGAAGATAATGCTTGCTCGCAATTCATCGCCATGTTTTTGCTATTTTTAAAAGAGGCCAGTTTGTATATGCTCGGAATTCCCGAAGCACCACTTTAATGAGTTTCGTACGGAAAAATTAAAGTGTGTCGACGAGAGTAAAAAAAGATGACAGCCGCGTTATTATCGTGTCTAGGATTATAAATCAAGACGAATTTAGGTAAAAATTGTGTTTTGGGAAAAATTTTAAATTTGAATCTGGGTAGATTAAGAAACTAGAATGAGCAGAAATAATCGCTAAATTAAGGTGTGAGTTTATTTAAAAAGTGTACAGTAGGTTGAATATTCAGGTACGTGGGCATATAATTTCTGTAAGCATTCTAAAACGTACATGTCTGTGTCAACATCTTATTCACAACATCAAAAAAAAAAACATTTCTCAGTTGACAAAAAACTTTGTACTCACTCACAAATGATATTTTTTTGCTAGATAAAAACCTTTTTGAGTAGTTCTAGTTAATTCTTTCCTGTTTATTGTGTTGCTTCTATCACAGCACTGAAAACAAAACTTTGCATCTAATCGGTCTGTTGTTTTGTTTGTCTACTTCTCATACATTGTTTGTAAAAGTTTTGTTGCTATCTAATTGGATTTGATAAGTCGATAGCCAGAAAGTCTTCGTTTGTGTTTGTACTCGCATCATGGCAATCCAATGGAACCTTAGATGATTGCCGAGAAAATTTCCAATCCTTTCTATGTAGCAACTGTAAGTAGAAGCGACAGCAAAATTGACCAAAATCCTTGGAAAATTTTTGTAGAACAGATTACAAGCAGGATGCAGTGAAAACTTCTGTAATATGGATAGATAAACAGAAAAGTTTTTGTTGCGATGGATTGATAATTTTTTCGACTTTGAAACGGTAAACTTTTGTGTATTTCAATTAGAAGTTGAACTTCAAAGATTTTTTTCTTAAAAAAGTGTTGCCAATACAGTTAAAGTGACGCTGTCCCATTGAGGCTTTTCTACAAAGACTTAATAGAATGATTTGAGAGCCTCCACTAGTAGAATTGTTATTTACCGATAGAATACCGTTCGTTTTGACATTTGACATGTTGCCACTCTTTGATGATGCAGAAATTAATGAAAAGCCTTTCTTCAACCGCCAAGCGTTATAGTTGCAAGTGGAAACACGTTTTTAATGGTGAATTAAATGCTCAGCTCCGCTCAATGGGAACAAATGTGTAGCGCTTTACATTGGCAGTAATAATTCAAATCTTTAAAATACGATGAACAGGGCCAAGCTGGCAAACTGGTGCCATTGCATAAAGATCTTTGAGTTATTGTCGATAATAGCTTTGCTAGGAATGAACAAATCTCTTCCTATTGCGATCGCGCTCGTTCACTTTTGTGGCTTTATTGTTTTCAAATTTCATCAAATTCTATGTCTCAAATACTGCGATCCTGCTGGAGATGCTTCACTTATCTCGAATAGAGCTCGCCTTGAAAGTTTTCAGCGTAATACTACACGAATAAATTTCGGTATTAATAACCCTTCTTATGATAAACACCGTTCTATTCTAAGGCCTAATTTTTAACTTCAGATTTACTACCATTATGGAGCTTGACAGATACAAGGGCCCTGGACCTGACCTCCTCCCTCCTACTTTTCTGATCAAGTGTGTAAAACAACTAATCTCGCCCCTTCATACTATATTCAATAACTCTCTCTCATCTGGGCTATTTCCTTCGTATTGGAAATCTTCTTATATAACACCAATTTATAAAAGTAGTGATAGACGTTTTATTCAAAGTTATAGAGGCATCGCCATTCTATTTTCTATTCCCAAACTATTTGAAAAAATCTTCTACTGCAAAATTTCTCGTCTGGTCAACGCTCGACTGAACGAGCAGCAGCATGGATTTAGGAAAGGTCGTTCTACTACAACTAGTCTTATGGTGCTTTTTTCTGATGTTTTGTGCAAAATGGATAAAGGTGATCAAATTGACGCAGTCTATACAGACGTTAGCAAAGTATTCAACCGAGTTGATCATTCCATTTTGATCCCCAAGCTGAAACAATTCGGAATTGCAGGATCTTTACTTAAGTGGCTTCGCTCTTTCTTACACAACCGCTTGCAATTCATGAAACTCCAAGGTCTCATTTCTAAGAAATTTGGCGTTAAATCCGGTGTTCCTCATGGAAGTCATCTTGGCCCTCATCTTTTTAATATTTTAATATCTGACACATCGGAGGTTTTATCTGATATTCCTCATTTACTTAATGCGGACGACCTCAAAATCTACGATGTCATCAGGTCACAATCTGACGCGACCTTTTTTCAGTCTAAACTGAACTCTCTAGATCATTGGTGCTCCGCGAACAAGCTCCCTCTTAACATTGCCAAATGCTGCGCAATTCGCTTCTCTCGCAAAACTGCACGCGTTCATTATACGTACCGCAGGGTTGACAACATATTAGCAGGGTTGACAACATATTAGATCTCGGTGCCATCCTGGATGAAAAGCTCCGGTTCAATCTACATTACGATAGAGTGCTTTCCCGAGCAAGTAAACAACTTGGTTTCATTAAGCGACGAGCCAAAGAGTTTAAGAATTTCTGGGTTATTAAATCCTTACATATTTCGCTCGTGCGTCTTCGTCTTGAATATGCGTGCACTATCTGGAACCCGGCTTTCGAAATTCACAGCCAAAGATTTGAGTCTGTTCAGAAGCAGTTTTTACTATTCGCTCTGAGAGATCTTTTCAACCCATATGATTTCAGTAATCTACCACCATACGAATATCGCCTCAAATGTATGAACTTGTTACCCCTTGCGTCGAGGAGATTAATGTTATCTGCCTGCTTCAGCTTCGATGTCATCAGAGACGTGGTTAATGTCGTTTACTTGAAAGAAAAGTTTGTGCTCAATCAGCCACTGAGAGTCACTAGATCCCGACGATTGCTTATTGAATACCAACACAACACAACATATGCAGCAAACGAGCTAATAAATAGGTGCTGCAGGCTATTCAACAGCATGAGCGAGAACTTTTCCCCTACGATATCTAAATCAATTTTTTAAAAAAATATTATGAAGCCTCTCTCTTCATAGTCTCCCCCTTTCTCCCACCATACTAATATAAATACATGTATTGTATTTTTAATTTAAATTTAAATTCACTTAGTTATTTGTCATTTGTTATTCATTTAGTTATTTTTCATTTATTTATTACTTTATTTGTTATCTATTTTTCACGAATTTATTTATGCGTTATTTGCTCTTTTTTGCATGCCATCCATACCCCTAAACCTTAAGCTATAGCTTTTATGTCAATGTTTTATTTATTGGTTTCTATTTATTAATCTAATTGTTTCTTTTTTAATTTGTTTGTTAATTATTTAACTTGTTTGTTTTTACTTTTTGTTTTTACTTTACTTAACTTTTCCGTTTTACTTTTAATTTGACATTTTATATGTGATTTTTGTACCTTGTTTGATGAATAAATTGGCACTAATTTATCTCATACTTTCATTTACTGCAAAAACTTAAAAAAGAGCCATTTAAAATTTGCACAAGGCAATCTTCTCTAATTAATGCAACTTACGTGGAACTATTCAAAATAAACTGAATTTTTGGCTGTGGTATATCAACTTTGATACTTTGTAAGACATTGCTTCATGTTCTCTTTTTTGAGCTATTTCTATATGGTTCTTTAACTTGAATTTTTATTACCTTCTGTTTTTCAGCTCAATTCTATTTCATTAATTATAATACCAATAAATAGTACATACATAATTTAATATGTATAGAATAATAATAATAACGTAAACATGCAAATCTGTACAAGAATATAAATTTGGGTGAATAAGGTGAAAAACATTCACAAAATAATCTTCTCCAATTGACCATTTGTTGAATAGCGTATACTTTTTCAGTAAGACTGTACGGCCATATAAAATTCAATCTATTATTTTAATTTCAATTTCAGTTTTGCCTAATAGCTCGACTAAATTCGTGACATCATTTCAACCCGTTACCATGCCAACGACCACAAAAAGACAATTGGAAGCTTTAACACAGCCAGCTTCGAAATACCAGGCAAGAGAGGAAAACGAAATTATAGAGGTTGTACCTACAGGCCAGATTTCCAGTCTATCATATCACACAAACCATGTTGAACTGAAATTTGCATCGAACAGGCTCACATCCTGTCGGCCGACGGTGGACAAAATCTGCTGTGGCTAAACGGGATACTCATGAAAAACCAGATGTTCCACATCCGTGCGATGTATTTATCACGCACGAAGTGAATACGAATTTGTTTTATAGTCCTGGATATCCGAATAATTATTCTAACATACCGACTGCTTTTGTGTTCTTAAAGGTAAGTACACAGTATGGCAGGAAGCTTAAATTATGAGAAGATTTGAACAAATGAATAAGTTGCATGCATTTAGCTTTTCCTTGTTTATAGCTTCGCGGGGCGGCAGGAAGATAAACTATCTCACATTTCTAACGATTATAAATCTAATTTATTGATTCCATAGAATAGTGAAAAATCCATTCTAAATTCAAAATAATTGAGCAGCAACCTTCACATTTTCCATTATAGCATTATTAGTTTTTAACAAAGAAGTCAAATAATATTTGAGCCATTATTCAATCTACTTATTTGCATAAAAGTTTTTTCCCGTTGCCCATGCGACGCGATCCGCGATAGTGACAAGCAAATTACGGGAACACAAGACTCGTGAGAAATATAGAAAATATTTTCAGTCATCTTCTGTTAGGTTAGGCTCGTGTTATTGCAGTGAATCTAAGTATGTTCAAAGCAAATTCAAATTGACAGTTTATGCCTTGAACCATCATGAGAAAAAAAAAGATAATGAATTTATGCCGCCAACGGTAGCTTGAAAGACGAAATGCTTATTTTGGAAAAGTTGTTTGTGACCTATTTGAGTATGTTTGTAAATTATTCTGCTTGAATCTTAACGAACGTTTTCTTTTTGCCTTTTCAGCGCCCAGTGGTCAGATACTTTGATTAAATTTTAGAAATAAATTTGATATTGAACGCTCAGAAGGATGTGAATTCGATTTTTTAGAGGAGAGTGTTGTTTTGGTAAGCATGATTATAATTTTCATTTGATTAATTGTGTTTACACTTTGGTACATGAGGGTAGCTATGGGTCCAATTACTGTATAATTCCATCGCAAGCAAATACTATGAGCTAGGTTTATGGTCGCTCATAGCACACGTAAGAGCTATTCGGCAAGTTCGATTGTATCAGAATCAGTGATCGAATGAAAATGAATCAACGAATTTAATTCATTGCGCTGTGTGGTACACAGCTCCACAGAAGTTTTTGCATCTGACTTATAATCTCACTCTGCTTTTGAGAATGATGTCAAATTTAACTACAAATTTAGAAGCAAGGCAATGTAGGTAAAAATATGGAAGAATAGTCATTACTTCTTTTCAGTCGCAAGATATCAAAAGAGATCATTTTTTTCTGAAACTAACAGCTTCGGTAAAATCATTTTCAAAATTGTTAATGATTACAGCCTAATGTTGATTTTCAGGTAGCCACTGCATGTGTTTCATCCACTTCTGGGAATACATTGAAACCTTTAAAAGAATTAATCAAGCAAAAGACATGCGGAAAATACCCTTTGCGTTCCTGCCTATTCTAACCTATGTACGTATCAGGCATTTCCATTCCAATGCAAGTGCTCTGAATTTTTCCACTAGTTTTGTTTCATTAGTTCGAGTAATGCCAAATATTTCCATTTATGCTGTTTTGCAGGTTTATGAATTATTTGTGTAAATATTGTAAAAACATGAATCAAAAAAACATGGACACTCACCTAGAAGAAAAAAGTACACCACTTTCCGAGCTGAATTAAAAAACGCAAGCAAAGTACCAATCAGATATCATTCAAAAAACTTTCCTTTGGTATTCAACTTCATGTTTGATACGACACAACAACATGCTTGACATTCGAGCAACTTTTTTCATATTTCATGCCAATATTTTTGCTGAGAGGCCGTATCCCGATTTTTCTGTTGCCCTATTTTCCGTGGGTCCATAAAATATATGTGTCTGCACCATAACTTTCCGATTTGACCTCTGCATGGAGAGCGACGGCAATATGTACGCTCAATGCGTGCTGTGCTCCATTCTTTCAAACTGGTGCTACAGTCTGCAATGCAATCTCCGCATGCATGTGTCGTTTTTTTGTTTAAAAGTGCTTTATTAGTTCCACACTTATATGACATTTCAAATCCTTAAAGCTAAGATTTTTTTTAAATATTAAAGCTAATTTATACATAACTTAATGGCTGCCTGGACACTTTAATGCTACTATTATCTTAATTATCTGGGTTTCCCTAATATAATGAATTTGACCTATCTTATAATATTTCAACTAAAGTATTGAAGAAAAAGAAACAAAAAAAAAACTTCATCGGCCGGTTTTACTTCCTAATTCTTACTTAAGGGGGTATTCCGGTTTTTCACGCGATAATCGTTCATTATTTCAATATGAATTTTAATACATAAAAATAAATACTCAATGGATATTGTTTTATTTTGCGTTTATTGCAGGATTTAAACTTTAGAAAAAACTTGGATTTAAAAAAAAAAGTTGAAAATTGTTGTTGCTATGAGGGCTTGAAGTTGACCTTTGAAAATCAATCTTGGCAAGATTGCGTCCGTTTGAATTATCTGAAATTAGCAAATGAGGTGTCATTTTACTCAGGAGAATACCCGTTACAAGATGAACTACGCTTATCAATATCCAATTACTCGTTAAAAAATGGCAGCTAATAAAATAAAAATTTTCTAATTTTTCCTTTTTTTTTTTTAGTTTTTTTATTAAAAATTATAGTTAATTGTTTTGTATCGTCACAATCGTAGTTCATCTTTTTCCTTAAACTATAGCAAATAATTTGATATATCACTCATTAAATTCTGTAAGACCGTTTTCGAGAAATCTTGTCAAGAAGTTGAGAAAAGATGGTTTTGAGAAAATCGCGTTTAAAGTTTTATCTCAAACACTCTCGCCTCAAGCGTGCCGGGGATTTTCCAGAGATGATAGTGGTGGAAATGCGAATAACTTCAAAACGAAAACAGATACTGCGATAAAATTTTAAAGCGAGATTATATGATCATAGTGGAATAAGAAAATGCAAAAAAAAAAATTTCGATTTTCTCAAACCGAAAAACCGGAATACCCCCTTAACTAAAAAACTATCTACAATAAATGCTTAAGCCTAAGATCTTGTTGGCCTTAAAATGGCCCCGCGGACATGTGCAGGACGTCCCGCCTAATTTGATATATTCATATAAAATAATAATTTTATATTTATATTCATCTTAATTTTAATTAATATTAAAATTTGCACTTTCATTGAATACTTTAACTGTGAATTCGAACGCTGAAGGTCACTAGCTTTCGGGTAGTTGATCTCTTTCTGGGAACATCGTCAGGGAGCATGGTATATGATAGGGATTTCGTTTAAGAGTATATTTCGTGAATATTTGTTTTTTTTTTTTTTTTCTAAAAAAGAACTTTGCTTTAGAGAAATTGCTGTTTAAATGCACGTGTAAATAAATGTATATTATTACCGCTACGACATTTAATCATACGTTATTATTTTCAAAGGTGATAGCTTATAAAAATTTTCACAGGCATGTGGCTATTGTCGCAATGAGCTATCATGTCACTTCCCGAAGTGATTAGTAGGGTAACGTAGAGAGAAAATATTGTTTTAAGATGACAATGTTGAGAATTTTCGATAACATTTTACGGTTTACTATCACCAAGCCCGATTCCATCATCAACAAGAAGAAAGAAAGTGAAACCAGGTATGTTAATCATGAAATCAGTTAAAGTTGATACATGCATTTTCATTTTTATGTAGGAAACGGAGTGAATAGTTTGGAATATACAATGAATATATTTACTTCAAATATTTAATTACACAAAAGCAGGTTCAAGGCTTGAGAAACCGCCACCACTCCCACCTCAAAGATACTACAATTCAGCTCATCCGACCACATACCGCTGCCAATTTTTTTGTCCTGTATAAATCATTCGTATACACACGCATAATATCATACTCGGGGGTGATACCATCATTTCATTCAACTTTACCCGGTATACGAGTTGGAAACTCGAGGTCCAGTAGAATGTCTGGGGCCATGTAGTCAACGTGCGCTGGTGCCTTTTGATAAGATTCTAGCATGGCCACCGTCAATTTTAGTAGCCACAGTGGCCAGACTAGCTTGCTGCAAGATTATTAAATTGGATAGCAACCAATGAAGCAGCATCAAAAGTCCTTTACTCGAAGTGGTTCGAAGGGCCCCGTGACAAAAAGTTCAACTAAATTTCGCACTTTTCAAGCACACGTTGGAATGCGGTTTCTAGAGCAGCAAACTATCAACATATCACCCCATAAAGTATTATCGGCCTAACCACAGTATATATAACCCATGCCAAAATGCGAGGCAGTAAATCACAACTCGTTCCTATGACTTTTTTGCGGCAGCTAAGTGCATCACAGGCATTTCGAACTCTTTCTGCTGTGTTGTCGTTCCATAGGAGTAGACCGAAATATTTTATTCTTGAACTCTGGCACTTTAATTTTTTTAATTTTGGTAAGTTAAATTAACTTTGTGCTTTGTAATGAAGAGTAATAGCTCGCTTTCACTGGAATTCACAGTTAAGCCGCATATCCGGCTGCAGCGTGAAAGTATTACAAAGAGAATGATTTTGTCTCACCGAATGGATAGATTGATATTTTCTTGACACTGCAATCGCCATGTCGTCCGTATAAGCAACCACTTTGCGATTAGCATATTCTCTTCTAGAGAACTTTTTTTCCGTAATGCTCTACAACGTCCAAACTAGGTCCTCTCGCGTCTTTATTTATTTATTTATTTCACCAAACAAGGTATACAATTACTTATACTAAATACGATAAAAATAAGAATATAAGTTGAACTTACAATTTAAAATAACAAAACTAAACAAATTAATACCAGGTAAAAAATACACTGAATTCAATGCCAATAACTAAATTAACATTCTATAAATAAATATGACAGCAATATTACATGTAGGGCACAACATTATTAAATACAAAAACTAAATTAAATTAAAAATTTGGTTAGACTAGAGATCCTGCACAATGGGTAGACTAGAGAGGGTAGCATAAAAGAGCCGTGGTAGCTTTGTTTTTAAAGGACGCTTTCAAAATTGTGGGGGAAAGTGTTGGCTCATGCTGTTGAATATCTTGCAGCATCTATTCATTGGCTCATTATCAGCATATGCGGTGCTTTGCCTATATTCAACTAGTATTTGTCGGGATCTAGTGACCCTCACGGGCTGGTTAAACACAAATCTTTCCTGTATGTAGTCGACATTAACAGCGTCTCTAATGACATCTAAACTGAAGCAGGTGGATAACATTAATCTTCTGGATGCAAGTGGTGACAAATTCAGAAGTCTAAGGGAAGATTCAGATGGCGGTAAATTGCTAAAATTACAAAGATGGTAAAGACCCCTAAGAGCGAATAGCAAGAATTGCTTTTGAACAGATTCGAATCTGTGGCTGTGAATTTCGAAAACCGGGTACCAGCTAATGCAAGCATAGTGGGCAAACGAGAAGTGGGCAAACAAGCGTGGTGTATAGTGATTTTGTAACCCAAAGGTTCGGAAACTCCCTGGCACGTCGTTTAATAAAGCCTAGTCGTTTACATGCTTGAGAGATAATTTTGTCGTAATGAAAATTAAAGCGGGGCTTTTCATCCAGCACCACACCGAGGTCTAATATATTGTCAACCCTACTAAGTATCGTATTGCTTAAAAGATAAGTATGATGTACGAACGTGCTTTTTCGAGAGAAGCTAATCACATGACATTTTGCGATATTAAGAGGTAGGTTGTTCACGCAGCACCAATGATCCAGGGAATTTAGTTTTAGTTGAAAAAAGTTGATGACGACTTTATAGTATGAAAAATTTTCAAATCGTCCGCATAGAGTACATGAGGTATATCAGATAAAACCTCCTACAGGTCTGATATAAAAATGTTAAATAGCAAAGGGCCAAGATGGCTACCTTGAGGTACTCCAGAGTTGACATGAATTTTTTTAGAGATAAGCCCTTGGAATTTCACATATTGTGAGCGGTTCTGGAGGTAAAAGCTAAGCGATCTTAGTAAAGATCCTGTGTTTCTGAGCTGCTGCAGCTTGGTAATCAAAATGGAGTGGCTAACACGATCAAACGCTTTGCTGAAGTCAGTGTGGACTGCGACAATTTGACCACCTTTCTCCATTTCGCAAAGAACATGGGAAACCAGCAGCATTAGGTTAGTAGTGGTAGAACGACCTTTCCTAAAACCATGCTGCTGTTCGTTAAGTCGATCATCGATCAGAGGGGATAGCTTATCACATCTGATTTTTTCAAACAGTTTAGGAAATGGCGAAACTATTATTTGCAAGTACAGCCTTCATTCTCTTGTTTTACGCCTTTACGTATCCATAGCTGCTTGCAAATTAGTCCTCTTGCGCACTCTTTTGCCACCTTAAAAAGTAATACTTGCAACACAACCTTTGCTGCTGATTAAAGAACCTCTCTATTATGTGATTTGTATACTTACATTTTTTCAATTTTTATTTTCCATTTTTACTACTTATTCGCGGAGGCTTGTCTGAGCAATTGACACCTTCAAGCCCTTCAAGTCTCCAGGTCCGGATGGAACTCTGCCGATCATGCTTCAAAAAACAGGTATGTTTGCTGTTTCCTGGCAAACACATATTTACAATGGTTGCATAGTGCTAAGCCATGTACCTGCAGCCTGGAGGACTGCTAAGGTTGTATTTATACCCAAGGCAGGTAAAGTCAACCATGCGTACCCGAAGGACAATAGACCAATTAGCCTGACTTCCTTCCTCATTAAAGTTTTCGAAAGATAACTTGATCTTCACATCAAACAAAGACTTGGTACTCAAACTCTATCGAGAGCCCAAAATGCGTATATGAAAGGAAAATCTGTTGAAACGGCTCTCCATAGGGTAGTCCTCAAAATTGAAAGGGCACTCCATTACAAAGAATACGCCTTGGGAGCCTTTCTAGATATTGAATGCGCCTTCAATAATGTGCACACAACAGCTATTATGGAGAATCTCCACGCACACAACACTCACCCCGCTACATGTAGCTTCATAGGCAGCATGCTTAACCACAGGCTCATATCAGCGGAATGGTCGGGCGCGCAAATTACAAGAAAAGTCTGCAGAGGCACTCCGCAGAGAGGGGTCCTATCTCCTCTCTTGTGGAACCTTGTAACAAACTCAATTCTAGAAAAGTTGGAAAGCAAGGGACTCACGGTTGTGGCCTACGCTGACGACATTGCAATTTTAGTCTCGAGTAGGTTTCCACATACCCTTGGTCAGCTCATCGAGTACTCTCTAGGGCTGGTTGAGGAGTGGGCGAATACCGTGGGTCTTGGCATTAGCCCCAATAAGATGAATATTGTGCTCTTCACTAGGAAGTATAAAACCCCGGATTTAGACCATATCATGCTGAGCGGCTCCAGGTTAGGTCCCAAGTTACAAACTATGTACTTGGGTCTTATTTTGGACAGCAAGCTCACATGGAAGGCGAATTTAGAGGAATGAGTTAAGCGGGCAAGCAACGCAATTTATGCCAGCAAGAGAGTGCTAGGTAAAATGTGGGGTCTAAGCCCTGCTTTAACGCACTGGCTCTACTTGGCGATAGCTAGGCCGATCCTTGTTTACGGATGCTTGGTCTGATGGCCAGCAGTGAATAAAAGCACCTTTGCTGGCATGGCGAATAGAGTTTAGTGGTTGGCGGCCCTCTGCACTACAGGTGCCTTAGCATCGACTCCTTCGTCTGCTCTGAACGTCCTGCTTCATCTCTCCCCGCTTCATCTCTTTATTAGAGGCACTGCCGCAAAGACTGCTGTCAGGTTTAGGGAATCAGGGCACTTCCAGCCAGGATCGTTTGGCCACAGCAGTATTGAACGGGGTTACGCAGGAAGCACTAACTACCTGGTTCCCACTCTGTGCTTTGAGCGGGTATATCGAGTGACTGTGGGAGATGGGCAAGAATGGAATCGACAAATGTGTCCTGCAGCTCTTAGCATCTACACTGACGGCTCGAAGACAGCTGCAGGAGTGGGTGCTGCAGCATATTCTGCAGATGCAGCTATGGAAGCAGCTTTCAGGCTTCCGAATCACAGTAGTACTTTCCAGGCGGAGGTGTTTGCGATACGTAAAGCTGCAGATCTGATACATGCCAAGGATACTACTAGTGAAGTATTAAACATCTTTACGGACAATCAAGTGGCGGTAAAAGCACTTCTGTTTCACACACACAAATCGAAGTGTGTATTCGATTGCGTTCAGGCCCTGAACAGACTGGGTAACAGCAGAAGAGTCCGAATCTTCTGGGTTCCCGGTCATAAGGGTATTAATGGAAATGAGAAGGCGGATGCGTTGGCCAAGTATGGGGCTAGTCTTCCTCTTATAGAAGCGGTTAACAGCCTTACTCCTATCCAGACGATTAAATACTCAATCGACTAAAAAATGATGCAGGGTGCGACGCGCAGATGAGGAGCAACTCAGACCTGCAGCGTAACCAAAATCATGTGGGGGTCATACAATCTTGCATCGACCAAGTACCTCCTCGAGTTAGCGCGGATTGACTGCAAACGACTCGTTGGTATCATTACTGGTCATTGTCTTGTAGCAGCACATGCTATGAAAATGAGACTCCTAACGAGCGACACCTGTAGAAGGTGTCAAGAGCCGGGAGTCTCAGAAACTATCCAGCATCTCCTATGTAACTGCCCGGCACTGGGGAAAACCAGACTGCGATACTTCGGTGAGCCCTGGCTGGTGGATCTCTCGCACGTGGTAGAGCAAAAGCTGAAGGACATCCTTCAGTTCGCGAAAAAGTCCGGGGCCTTTGATGGCCGCTTGGAATGAATTCCTTTAACGAGGTCCATTTATCTGGTATCACTACGGACCGGTAGGTCTATGTGTGCTCATGTGCCAGCCAGTACAACCTAACCTAACCTACCTATTTGTAACTTTTTATTTATGTTTTTAAGTTATTTTACATGCCATTGGAATTTTTGCCTGTAAATGAATCTATAAATCAATAAATAAATAAATAAACAAAGATGTGAGGATTCTCCATGGCGTGTGTTCATATTGACCACTTGTTGTAAGTGAGCATTTCCCATCAAAGAGGATACTTCTCAACTTTTAAAATGATGTTTAATCCAGCTGCATATGAATATCAAACTGCTACAAGTGCCTTAGCAAAGTGCCACTACAGGTGGCAAATGTATAGTGTTTTGCCCATGGCCCAATGACAATTGAAACTGCAACTGAAACTAGTACTGCATTCAAATTAGAACGCATGCAAATATAATCGCAAACGGCACAACTGTAACGTTACGGAATATAATTAGGTCTATCCCAGCTGAAACTGAAAAGTTGCAGTTGCCATGGGACTATATTATTCTGTGTCTTAACTGAACTGCATTACTAGTTTCAGTGGCAGTTGCAGTTGTCATTGGGCCATGGGCATTTACGAGAGCATTTTTAATAGACTTGCCATCGGTAAAGGTATGTATGTAAAATTAACGAAAGATTAATTGACTTTTGCATTTGGCATTTAATGATCTTTTCCGGGATTTTTAGCAAAACAGAGCTAAGACATTTCGGATAGTGTGTGAAACATTTCCTATTTCAGAAATAAACACAACATGCCAGCTTACGGAAATGTGAAGAAATAGCAAGTACGCATTGTAGATCTCTTTCATTCATAGTAGCGTAACCTCTATAAACTGCTGGATATCAACCGGAAGAACGGAGATTTGATCGTCTGGAAGGAGTATATGGGAGCTTTGAGATTCAATTGGGAGATTTAGATCCCTAGAATTAGCAAAACTGCCGGCTTACTTCATTTGATATGCCGTGTGCGCTGGAGGACTTTTATTCCTTGAAAAATTTGAGCCCATAAGCAGTTTCAGTGTATAAGTGCTCGAATTACTCCAGATGCCGTCCGGGTTCGGAGTCCACCTTAGAGCCTTTGATATCTAGCTTAAGACCTTGCAAAGTCTATTTATTTATTTATTTACTATACATTGCGCTTAAAATATAATTCAATTACAGCGTCAACAATGAAAGTGAATCATATTGAATGAAAGTTAATCAGAAAAGGAAAAACTTAAGAAGATTTAGTTCACAGAAACTCTCCACAGAAGGTTCTGCACGAGTTAAAGTTCAATTAACATACGGCTTATTTAAAATCCTTATGTATCGTCTTATAAATTGACGAGTCTTTAAATCCTTTTCGCACGCACGCCGTACACTGGTTACTTCCATATTCCACCTTGGAGGCTTATAACTCCCCCAGCCTTTGGATAGATTGCACACATCGCTGGCACAGAGTTCAAAGTTCCAGTAAGAGTATTGATCATTTGATCCAGATCCCGGCAACAATTGATGCTCACCGGAGAAAGTTCCAGTGTAGATCAGGGCTGGAACTTCCTCCAGTCCCTTATTTTCGTTTCGACAAATGCTGCCTACTCCGTAAAGTTTCAGCCGTCCACATTAAAATAATGTGCTGTCAAAGAGTGATGTACTCACCACCTAGAATAAAAGGTGTACAGGTCCTAGCGGCTACAGCCACTGTATCTTTGATTATGCCACAGTGGGGGTATACGCCATGGTCGTGTGCCAGGCTTAGAATAAGCGAAATAAATGTCTCTCGTTTTCCCGCTTGGCAATTATTGATATTTATCTTCCTCACCCTGTCAGTGTATACTGCGGACTGTTTGTACCCAACTAACAATTTGTGCCCATTTGTTACTAAATGGACTTTTTTGACGCGAATACGTCGTGAATACTATGTCGAGTCGGAATTGTTTCGTCATTTTTCCTTCAAAGTAAAATTCCTTGATAGGCTAAATTTTAGTAATGAAGTGGTAAAAATTACTTTCGACGCGTCTTTACAGGCATTGTGTCCATTAGGGATTAGTTCCTTCATTGCGACTTAATCAAAATCCCAGTAAGGCACATTATACGTCAAAGTTACCACACATATTTCCTTTCATATTCCTATGCCTATCAAGGAAACTCGCGTGTAACGGTTACGTATTGGCGCCTATGTCCATGATGGTTTCGTTCTGACAATTCTTTAAACGTCAATGTGGAATCTCACAAAACGAGTTTAATAAAAAAGTCTCCACCGTTCGGAACAGCTAATTCCTTTTAAAAAATATTAAATAAAATATTCCAATCAACTAAAAATTCAGTTTTCAAATAAAACGTTTGATTTGCAAATTGGCAAAATGAATTGGCAAAAAGTTTTATAGATTTGTAATCACAAATTAACTATCTTCTGAGTATATCCTTATACATTAATGTCGATGGTTACTTCATCAATTATTACATTTGTAGTTTCAATATTAATACAGGCAGTGATTGGGAGTGACATGTCAGTGAAAATTAGGCGTTTTGTTTGCGATTCTACCATCAGCGCATATGTAAAAGGTATATTTACTTATACGTTTTTGTATATATCTTACTTGGTATTCTTATAAAGATTTTGTTTAGTTTAACTCATATTACGGATGCGAAAAATGCACAGTTACTGGCGGATACGAAAATTTAACCATGATTTTTGGAGGAATCAATTGTAAGAAGAGAGCAGATGCAGATTTTAGACGACGAGCTGAAGAAGATCATCACAAACAATCAACACGCTTTGAGAGGCTTTCGGCTGGCATGATCAAAGATTTCGTTGTAGCCGACTCCACATTTATGTATTTCGACATTCTATATTATTTACTGTATTTACACATTACAACCTCTTATAATTTGGACCCCCGAAAAATATACATTTGATTCTAAATGGTAGGGGTCTTTTAGTTGAATGTAATTGTAGTATGCTTTTTGAGATACTCCGCACTGTAAGAACACTTGATTTTATAAAATTCTGGAAGTATGCCAACTTTCGAACATTTTGAAAGCATATCGGTTTTATTATTCTTAAAGAATGTTTACCGAAAAGAATTTACAAGAATTTTCTTATTCTATCTTGTGTGGTTAGGATTTGTCAGAGTATTGCGTACTTTTCTTTTCTTAGTATAGCTAAAATATTGATTGAAAACTTTTTTATTATACTGTATAAAGAAATTCATTTTTGGTCAGCATACAATAATAACTAATGTCTACAACCTTTGCCATCTAAGCGATCATGTCATTCGTTTTAGTCCTCTGCCAAACTTTTCTTCTTATAAAGCTGAGAACTATGTTGGTTTTTCGAAAACGTTTTTAGGCACATTATGGGCACATCTCGATTCTATGTTACTTTGATGGCACTACCAAGTAACAATATTCCCAAACTAATACTTCAACAAAATCAACAGTGAGTGAACTATACTTTCGTACGTCTGAGGTACGTGCATTTAAAAGCCTGAGTTTCTGCATTCAGAATTCATACTGCAGTAGTGTGTTAAATACCAAGTAAAAGTGCAAAAAAAAAACGAATAGTAAGATAGAAAATCCAGCGATGCTTAAACATTTTTTTTTTAAGATTTCGCTTTTATCCTTTGTACAGCATATTGACATTTTTCGGTCTTTTGAAGATAATATCCAACTCCTGCCAACTAGTATGTTGTACGATATATTTATACTTAAATTATTGTTAAAGAATAGCTTTCAATTAAATTTCATTATAATTGTCGCATTATTTTATACCTCTATCGAGAGCTGGTCACGACTGTAGTATTCAAATAACAACAATACTGTTCCACTTGTTGCAGTTTCCAATGGTACTTTTCTAACCAGCTCTCGACTGAGGTGCAAAAAGCGCACCTAGCATTAGCCAAATTTATGTTAAACCAACTGTTTCACCTTGGGTTTCGAGCGCATTTCAGATTAGAAACTAGGTGGTAACGACGACTTCTAAAAACTACTATGAAGGTACGATATAGTCAAAACTACTATTCGGTAACATCCAAAGGCACAAAGTGTCAACAATGCCTTGAAATGACCGATATAGGCACTAACTGGGATCATTTCCTTCAAAGGACAATCATGGCGAACAAATTTGGGCAATCATGGCGGCTAAGAATTGCAAACTACTTTGAAGCTAAAAATATCCAAAATAGTAGTTTTGATTGTTGTACTAAGCACAGATTTTTCATGTTTGAACATGCTATACTGGTTTGATAGTGCGGAACTTAGTTTTTGCACAAAGTATAGAATGTTTTATGAAAGAAAAAAGGACCTATTTTAGCTAAAGCCTGATACAATCGCAGGCGCGTGGTAGTTTTAGGGAGTATCAACACTACCTTTGCAGTAACGTTTGAATCGTTCGTGTTTTATCACCATAGGATTCAAAATTTTCAATTATTATAATAATAATTAAACATATGCTGAAATACAATATTATCTTCATCGTATAAAAACTTAACACATACATAATCATTTTGCATAAACTCTTCGTATATCATGCAGATAGCTATGAGCGTGAAAGAGAAAGATATTGGGTATCGGCAAGAGGATTGTTTGTAAATTTGAAACAATTCCAAATGTAACGTCGCGATTACGAAACTTTTTGAAAATTGTGACTAAGATTTTACGTTGCTGTTACGTCATTGCGACTATAAGTGTCATATTCTTAGTCGCACGTTAAGTATAATGTTTCGAAACCATTACTAAGCGGTGTCGCGGTAATGCCGTCACAAGGAAGTAACTACAACGTAATCCTCTCCATGCAATGACCACTTTGTTTCGTTGTCATTACTAAACGGCGTTGCTCCAAATTCGAACCTACGACGTAACCATAAAGTCGCTAATTCGAAACATTGGTTTCTTTGTAGGCGCAACCTTAGGAATGGAAACGTATCCACGCCCAAAATGTGCAACAAATTGTTAGTTGGGTAGTTAGTAGAAGTTAGTCAATAATACGCAATCTCCGTTTATTTCTCCGTATCTCCGTATTCTTATTCAAAACATATGAGATAAAATTATCAGGCTAAATTTGTTAATTTACTGTCAAATATTATCAAATAGTAAATACTTTCAAAGTCTGGACTTTATTTACTTTGCTTTGATATACGAAAAAATTGGCTTCGCTTTCTTCGTCCCAACTTTGTTTAGTATCGCACCAAAAAATAAACAGTCACTGAACTGAATACATGAGTTGTTACTTAATTGTTACTTAATTGTCACTAAACTGAATACATTTATGTTATTTAATCGTTAATATCAAAACATAGGCACTGAACATGTTTTGTATCAAATTAAAAACTTAATTTCCAATCACTAGACGCATGACGCTCGGTGGCTGACGCAAGAGCGAGCATTCATCTTATCACAGAATCAAATATGCTGACTATGCACACCCTATTGTCTTGCAAGCTCCACTTGTGCGACAATCGTATGTGATATACCAGCACATTGAACAAGATGCGAAATAAGGAGATCAGATTTCAAATTTCACTGATTTGAATCTGCAACAGGCTTGGCCTTACCCTTAGCAAGTAATTTTTACTCTAGAGCTTAGCTTCATCAATAAATCTAATTGCTTATTCTATTGCATTGACTTCCAGATAAATTCATGAACATTTTCAGTACAACAGACACACTGGTTATATTTACGTAAAACAACTAATTATTCTCGTTTCCACTAGCTCGAAAGTCCTTATTAATAGATACTACTTATCATCTAATATCCTTGTAACTTTCCGGTAATCCGGCAATTTGCTGGAATGGCATGCAGCTTTCCGATGAAAGACTGGACGGATTATTTCGTGTACAACATATGCAAGGAGGTTAGTATTTATGAGATTTTGAGCTACTGATAAGTGGGTATTAGATTAGTCTCATCAACATGGATGCCGTCTTCAAGTACTACATATTGTCACAAAATTAATCAAAATTTAACAAAATGCGCTAATGGGAGAACTCATGTAAATGGGCCGGGATAATAAATATTCGAGGAAATTTAGATAGTATTGAATGAGGAAATATAAGCATTGCGAGTCCCAATTTGATGTAAAGTTAAGCTAGTGTTTCTAATTATATAGATACATCATAGATACATCGGCTTTTGACAAGTGTCCACATCGTGTGCCTTCGCTCCGCTTTTCTTTTCGCTATATTTAATTATTCCGTCAATTTTTCTTCGCACTTTGCATAAACTGTGTTTTTAATAATACTTATCGCGCTATTACGCAGTTTTTTTTAAAGTGCCAGTTCAGTGCTTCTCACATTATCTTATTTTTAAGACTCATCAGTGATATACTCTGCAAATTTACTGTTGTTGACTATCTGCTGTGATTCCCTTCTATCATCTTTTCTTTCGCGCGCTTTACAACGATAGTTTGCGCTATTTACATTTCTTTTCGCGCCATTACCCAGTTTTATCCGAGTGCCGGTTCAGTGTCTTCTTGATCATCTTGTTTTCAAGATTTATTTGTATATATCTTGGCTAATTTACCGGTTCAAGTTTTTGCTGTGTTTGCGTTAGTGACATTTGTAAGCTCCGTAGCGAAGCTTTCTTTTTTACCGGCCATCTAGTGATTTGCAGTTCATTTTATTCAATAATTTGTTGTGGTGTGGAACTGCGGTGACATTATCAAAAACAATAGTCAAATCACCCACCCAAGTTCATAAATGCTCCAACCCTAAGCTTCGATAAGCTCGGTAGTGTAACTTTTTTTTGCCGGCCATCTAGTGATCTGCGGTACGAATTGTTCAATAAGTTGCTACGATTTGAATCTGCGGTTACATAAACATAAACAATAGTCAAATCAACTACCAAAGTCCATCAGTGCTCCAACCCTAAGCTTCAAAATCTTTGGAGCTTCTAAGCTCATAGTGATCACTTGAATCAAGTTTCTCTAAATTTTCAAACCTGATCGATCGTGAAGCTTTATCAATACCGTGGTTGTGATCTAGGCATTTGTCAGCTTTTTTGTCGTAGTGCTGCCAATATTGTACATTTACTTATAAAAGTGCTATCGGTTTTTCATATATTTGAAATTTGCCAATATTGTACATTTACTTATAAAAGTGCTATCGGTTTTTCATATATTTGAAATTTGTTTTCCTGGATTTTCATACATATTCTTTGATGATGTCGCTCTGTTCCGCCAATGCTTGCTGCGACAAAGCCGATAAAACACCCCTCATAACATGCTTTGGGTTTTGCGGACTATCATTTCACGCCAAGTGTGCAGGTTTCACTGCTCCCATAGGCGATTGTATCAATCGCGCGGACTCCGGCATTCATTACTACTGCGTTAAATGTCGAAAGTTCTCGATATCAACCTACGTTGAGAGACTCAGGGCCAATCTTCGGAACTTTGCTGCGCTCGAGGCTTCCTTCAACGTTCTTAGTAAGCAGCTTGAGGATTCCCGCAAGGAGACCGATAAGCTCCTTAAATACGCGTTAACGGAGCGTCCATCTACATCAACTTCACAAGATTCGCTGAACATCTGTGAAGCGACTACGATTTTATCTCCTGCTGCACCTGTTTCTCTTGAAATTCCTCTACCGGCTGGAATTTGCACTCGCAGCCAAAAGCAATTGCATTTAACCCAGGCCCAGCTGCAGCAGCTTAACTCTCAGGCTCGGCCTGTTCTTACATCGGCTGAATCGGTACCACCAGTGGATTTTCGACAAATGAACTCTCCGAGCTCACAGGCGCAAACTAACCCATCCTCCAAGCCTCCAGCTCAACGAAAACGTGTTTCACCAGTCCTAGAGATGCTAACGCCGTTTTAATTGCTACATCTTCCGACTCTTTGTTATCGGATCATGCACCGACTGCAGGTCAACCGAGATCTCCAACAGGTCTTTCTCAGCCTTGTCAGCCAGCTACTCTACCACGCCTGGTTGTTGCTTCGCCACCTTTGCATGTATTTGTATCGCGTTTCGCATACAATACTTCAGCAGAAGCAATCATGGATTACACCACTGCCAAACTTGGCTACTCACCACCTTTGCTAATCTGCAAAAAGCTGACACCTGATAACCTGCAGAATCAGGAAATCTCCTCGTTTAAAATAACAGTAACTGCTGGCACTGATCTTCTACTTCACAAAGGATTTTGGCCATCTGGAGTACTGTTTAAGGAATTCACCAGGAGACCTCGTAAAAATTTTCATCAAATAAAACCAAAAGTCTCCATAACGTAAGAACCTCAACTTCAGATGATAATGGGTGCTTAACTGGAATCAGAACCAATGGAATCAGAACTTTAGAAATTAATAAGATAAATCCAATTCATGTATACTACCAGAACGTTCGTGGACTTAGGACTAAGCTGAACACGCTGAATCTCTCCTCTACTCTTTCGTCTGATCATATAATCTGTTTAACCGAAACATGGCTAACAGTGGATATTTATGATAACGAGCTGTTTCCGTTTCATACTGTCTTCCGTCGCGATCGTGATCGAGCTACATCAGGTAAAAGCGATGGCGGGGGTGTATTGGTTGCAGTTCACGGTTCTCTTCAAGGAACATTCTGTATGGATTTCTCTCCTTCTCCTCCTGTTGAATGTATTGCTGTGCGTGTTACCCTTGCTCCCACAAAAATTCTCATTGTTTTTTCAGTATATGTTCCTTGTAATTCCTCAGTTACGGTTTATAGTAAATTTTTTGATGAGCTCTCAACCTACCTCAACGTTAGCTTTCCTTCTGCTTTTTCTTTAATATGTGGTGATTTTAACTTACCGAACCTGGTTTGGAATCATAACTTTTCTTCAATAATCTCTTCCAGCAATATTTCCTTAATAACCTCATCCTTTTTATCTTTGTGTTCACTCTCCCAAGTAAACTGTGTTCCCAATATAAATAACAAAATACTAGACTTCATTCTATCTAATATTCCCTCCAATAATATCAGTGTTCATACCGCATCCTTTCCCTACGTCCAAGCTGACTTACATCATCCTCCTCTCTCAATCGCACTTCATATCGATCTTCAGACATCTAGAGCTCCTTCTCGTCCCAAGCGCTTTAACTTCCATAAAGCTGACTTCTCTAGTATGATGGCGGAAATGAACTCGGTTAACTGGTTCTCCTTTTCTCGCGGCCTCACTGTCAATGAGCTTGCCATAAAATTCCACAACTTCCTATCTAACCTTATCTCCCGTTTCACTCCATCCAGACGTCCTCGCAAGCCCAATGACGCTCCTTGGTTTCGTCGTGACGTGGCGTCAGCCCTGAAAGCTAAGGATGTCGCTCGAGCTAGATTTAAGCATACAGGCTCTCATGATGACTTCCTCGAATTTTCAAGGCTACGATCTTCTGCCAAAACGGCTGTCAATCAAGCTATCCGAGATTACTTTTCCAGCATTGAGTCCTCTATCTGTTCTAATCACCAAAAACCCTTTTGGTCGTATGTCCGTTCCCTCAAAAATTCCCATCGTTTTCCCGTTTCCATGTTCCTCGATAACGATACTGCATCTAATCCACGTGAAATTTGTGACCTTTTCGCAAAATATTTTTCTTCCTTCTTTTCTCGACATAATAATAACTTGCCCTGTGATATTCCCCGTGTTGCTTCACATTCCCTATCTTCCTTTTACACCAATCCTCTTGAAATTGAATCCTTACTCGAGTGTCTTGATGTCAATGTCGGTTGTGGTTGTGATGGTATCCCTAATCTGTTGGCCAAATCACTATCATCATCTTTATGTGTTCCTTTATCTATTATATTTAACCTCAGCCTCTCCTCCGGCTGCTTCCCTGACAGTTGGAAATCTGCTTATATTTCCCCCATCCACAAGTCTGGAGACCCATGCTGTGTTTCCAACTACCGTCCAATCTCCCTCCTTCCTTGTTTTGGTAAAGTTCTTGAAAGAGTGGTTTACAACAGGCTGCTTCCTCTCCTCCATCCCTTCCTTGCTCCGGAACAGCATGGTTTTGTTAAAGGTAGATCCTCCACCTCTAATCTTATTTGCTTTACTAACTTTGTTGCTTCTGCCTTAGACCAACGGAAGCAAGTGGATGTGGTGTATACCGACTTCTCAAAAGCTTTTGATTCTGTTGATCACGGAATTCTTCTTGCCAAGCTTCGAAGTTATGGGGTGTCAGGTTCCCTTTTGTCTTGGTTTTCATCCTATGTTTCTGGTCGTTCTTGTGTTGTATCTGTGCAATCCTCCACCTCTTCCCCTTTTTGTCCACTCTCCGGTGTGCCTCAGGGCTCTATTCTTGGTCCTTTATTATTCCTAGTCTTTATAAATGATCTCCTTTCTTTTGTTCGTTCTCCCTGCCTCTTGTTTGCGGATGACTTCAAGATTTTCAAAGTAATCGAATCTATCAGCGACTGCCTCCAACTCCAAAACGATCTTCGTTCTCTTTGCGACTGGTGCGCTACTAATTATCTTACTTTGAACATATCCAAATGTCATCAAATGTCCTTTACGTTTAAAACATCACCCGTAATATATTCCTACACACTGTATGGATCTTCCATCACGGTTGTTGATAATTTTAAGGATCTTGGTGTGCACTTTGATCCAAGGCTCAAATTTGACCTGCACATTGCCTATATAACCACCAAGGCTTCTCGTCTGTCCGGTTTCATCCTTAGATGCTCTTCTTCGTTTACTAGCATCGCTACCTCTCTCCATCTGTTTTTTTCACTTGTTCGTAGCATTCTAGAATATTGTTGTCAAGTGTGGTCTCCCCGTCATAAATATCTTAACGAGGCAGTGGAATACGTTCAGCGTAGGTTTACTCGCTCCCTGTTGTTTAAATTCAATATCCCTTACTGTGAGTATAGTGATCGTCTATCCTTATTTCAAATTCCTTCCCTAGATTCCCGACGAGTGTTTCTTGACGAGTGCTTGCTTTTCAAGCTAATCCATTGCCCTATGCTCCTCGATCTTGGTCGTATGCTGTGTATGCGGAGCGTCAATCGATCGGATAGATTTCAACTAATGTTCTCCCTTCCCTTCGCGCGATCTGATGTTTATTTTAACTCGCCGCTAGTGCGTATCCCCAGGAAGCACAACGATCTTCAGCTTGGTCCTTTTCCGCTAACGTTCGCACAATTTAAATCACAAATTAAAGACTTAATTCTTAAAGTTCCTTATAATGTTTGATTTTCTTTTAAATTCTTTTAAATTTTTTTACTTTTTCGCACTTTCTTTTCATATTAACTTGCATATTGGCATTAATTTTTTGTAATTTCAAATATTTGTTTGTTTAATATTTTAAGTTATTTGTTAATTTTTCTTTTTTCTTTTTTAATATCTTTTTCGCTTTGTCTAATATTTCTATTTTTATAATTGGGCAGCAGCCTGTAAAAATGGGTTTGAATAAATAATAAATAATAATAATAAATAAATAACAATGATATCATAAGAACTACAGCTTTGGTTGCATTTTCATTCCGATGACAATATTGAATATTCTGGATTTACAGCTGTTTATGGTTTGATACCATCCTGTAAGTATGATAAAAGAAAATATTTTGCTTATTTTTATGCTAGATCAGTGTGTGAATGACGTTCGATTTTGCAGCACTGCCCGAGGATTAAGTGTGTCGAATACACAAAGGCGGTTACGAATGATTTTCTAATAATACCGTTGTACCTGAGAATATAACCGACATCATTAAAGAAAATAAGATCGCCACCGATTGCACGTGGGTCATAGCAGTGAAAAACGGATGGGATGTACTTAGTTCAAAGAAAGCTGTTGCCAATAAATCTTGTCTTAAAATATACACAGAACTTTTAACTGCATTGCATTTTGTGAAAAAAAAAAACGTACAAGAGTTTGGATCATTTGTTTACATTATAATAATAAACATGATAGTAATTGTAATAAACATGATAACTTAGTTCTCAGAGTTTTATTGAAAAAATATTTTTGGGCTTATTTCTGATGACCATATTTGGTTTGATCAAATTAAGTAATAGGCTCGAAAAAATATGACTGGAAAAAAATATTGCTGTCATGAGTGAATTCGAAGAATTTCACGAAAAACTGATTTTCGATCCTTTTAATTCTATATAATTTTTTTGAGCTCATGGTTTGAGCTCAATGAGCTTTTTGCATTGTTTTCCTGATTTAGCAATAAATATAATTTCGTTGAAATTTCTTCACTTGGATTTATTCGTACGATTGTGTGAAGTTAATATTTTAATTTTATTATTATTCTTGGCTTTAAGTATAATATTTTTTCTTGGCTTTATGTATAGCTTTCTGTGCTAAGAATAAACAAAGTGCTTGGTTGTTCAGATTATTTTGGCTAATTATTTTGTAATACACAATCAACATAATCAACAATTGTGAAAATTAGCGCAATAAAATAAACAGTATAGGATAAATATATACTTATTACTTTTCTTTAACTGTCGTATTGATTTTTCTTCTGATGGACAGGAGCATCATTTGAAAATAATTTTTTCTATGTTTCTTTTTCAACAGATGTTTTGAATCAATTATTCAGGATCAGTCGTTGGCATGCTGAATAAAACGAATACTTTCTTATCATCATACCTTCGTACCTACCTACTTCATTCGATATGGCTGCTATTAAACCACAGAAAAATAGTTTACTAACATTTTTACTAAGTTTAACACTAACATTTCAGGTTTCCTACTTTGAATTTGGCAAGTGTACTATAAATCTTCAAACATTTTGAGGTTACTTTATATTATTAATGCGCAATGGATGCCATGCCATTACTCATTTATATTCCAAATACCCTCTCGTGGTATGTTTCATCTTAAAATTTGTTTGATTTCAAACAAATGCTAAGAAATAATGTGAAAAAATTTTGAGCCATTAGTGACTGAAAAGATTATTCAAAGAGCTTATCCAAAAATATGATTTTCTCTCATTATTTGATAAAAAAAATGTTAATCTGTTGCCACGAAAACATGTTTTTTTTAGCATGTTTTGTAATTTTGGCTGCACTTTTTTCAAAAAATATTCTTAGTTAATGTTCGATTTTTTTTATATGAAATCATGTATTGAAAGTAAAAATTTTCAAATCTTGTAAATCAAATATTTGCGTCCTTACTCGCTATTTGAAATTTTATTGAAAATCTATATTCAAATTGGAGATCAGGATCAAAATTTCTCTCTCATTGAATAAACCTTGTTACCCGCCCAGCGTACTTGGGGGGTAGCGACACACGGCTTGGTCCGTTTGGGTCCCGGGTTGCTCAGTGATGATTGGGCGTGGGCGCCACTCACTCACCCAAAGGGAGGACCACGAGCCGCCGAGTGAGCATACGGCTTGCCGGTGTCAGTGGGGTCCTGAAAGGAAACCAAGCACTCTACCCTGCCCAGTGTCCCGCGCTCATATAGTCGGTTCCTAAGTGGTACAGCACGCTAACAGAGTAACCCCGTCCAAAGAGGCAGCGATTCACGGCCACTATATATGTATATATACCTAGGAACCCGTTGTGGTGCTACCACGATGCACTCAATCCGCACTGGTCTAGCCAATATCCTTGGACACAAAAGAAAAGAAACGATTCGGAATTTGCGGTTAACAACTTTGTATTCGAGACAACTACAACCAACTACTTCGCGCCTATTGTTCTCCACCAGTCCACTCTTTCACAATCTTGACTCAACTACTATTTTCAAGAAAATTCAAGTCTGAAGTTACAATTCTTACACACTATTTTCCATTATCCTGTTCTACTTAGCATTTCGTTTCGATTACAATTTAAAATAGTTTTAATATGACCTTATTACCTCAATCTCTTCCGATGATGAAAGCACAGGAACGATGGGGACTCCGACTCCACCGTGGTGTTTGTTTTCCTGCTTCTACTAACATCTACTGTCGCCACGGGGTCGCCTTGATTCTTCCACGCTTGAATCGAGAATATGATGAACATCACCTGTGTCAGAAAGTCCAGTTATCCCACAAATGCGACTAGCTTCTTCCACGCTTGAATCGAGAATATGATGAACTTCACCTGTTTCAGAAAGTCCAGTGATCCCACAAATGCGACTAGATTCTTCCACGCTTGAATTGAGAATATGATGAACTTCACCCGTTTCAGAAAGTCCAGTTATCCCACAAATGCGACTAGATTCTTCCACGCTTGAATCGAGAATATGATGAACTTCACCCGTTTCAGAAAGTCCAGTTATCCCAGAAATGCGACTAGATTCTTCCACGCTTGAATCGAGAATATGATGAACTTCACCTGTTTCAGAAAGTCCAGTTATCCCGCAAATGTGACTAGATTCTTCCACGCTTGAATCGAGAATCTGATGAACTTCACCTGTTTCAGAAAGTCCAGTTATCCCACAAATGCGACTAGATTCTTCCACGCTTGAATCGAGAGTATGATGAGCTTCACTTGTTTCAGAAAGTCCAGTTATACCACAAATGCGACTAGATTCTTCCACGCTTGAATTGAGAATATGATGAACTTCACCTGTTTCAGAAAGTACAGTTATCCCGCAAATGCGAGTAGTTGCTTCTGTCTCGTCCCGCTGCTTTCCATCAGCGTTCTCCTACTTTTTTTCATTTACAGTTTTTTCCCCTTTTTCCGTCATCTCAGGTGAATTTCCCATGCACGCGCCACGAGAGTGCGTCCAGTGTTATGCCCACATCTGCCACCCGAGACATTCATCAGCGGTCTTTGAACGAACCTGGTCTGGGGTTGAGTGGGTGTTGTTCCAGCAGCTGACTCAGACTGTTCTCCGTTGAGTTTGTTCTAATTGTGAATCGGATGATTCTTAACTCGCCAGTGTTACACAAAAGTGGATCCAGCTTTCGCTGTGCTCGTCTTCTTCTACAGCGTTAATCTTTCCTTGGTCGTCGAGTTCTTTCTTGTTATTACGTATCTTAATTCTCGTTTGTTTGTAGGTGTGGTGTTCTACGGACTTCTTGTGATCGCTTCAACGGGACGACATTTCTTTCCCTTTTAGCCGCATACTATCCACTCATTTGTGGCTTATGAGGTTTGAGGGCGAAGGGTTTCACTTTCCAACAACTTCGCACTATGTCTCGTTGTTAATGGCCTCATCGGTGGACCGGAATGAGCTGATAAAACCGAGTTGTTTTTATGCTGATCTGCGTTTTGTGGTGAATTTGTTGATTTTCCAGGTTAACGTGATGCTGCGGCTGCTGTTGGGGCTCTGTTACCACTGACAAGATGGGTGCATGATTTGCGTGTCGCCGTACGCTGCCAGGGGACCCGGACGTCAAGGAGATGTATTCAGTTGGCCTTCATAATGTCATTCTTTCCGGTTCGTTTCGCGCTACCGTTCTGTTTGTCCGTTGTAAAACTTTGGAGTCGGTACTCGACGGTGCCCTGATTTTAGTATTTTTCTACGCGTGTCTGTATTAACCTACCTTACCGTCTATGTTGTAAGCATCCGACGAGTATACCACACAAGTCGGATGCTACAACGGCCCTGCCTGTCACTTTATCGAGTGGTGGGTACATTATTATTTACGGAGTGAAGTGGTGGAGCCGTGATGATTGTGCAGCCTTCCCCGGGGAGGGCTGTATTTTGTTTTTATTTTTTTTTTACTCTATAAATTGTGGGTACGTGTTGACCCTTACAGCTACACCGTAACAACTTTTTCAGTTTATTGTTTCCAAGCTAAATTTTTAACATAACATTTTTCTAGTTTTGGCTGATAAGTTAATTTAATTCTATGTTTAGTTTATTCATGGTTCTAACTTTTTGCTCGCCCTGTCAGCAAAGGTAACTTTATCCATTGTCGGCTACCGGGCTAGACAGCCGTAAATTTGGATCGGCTTTGCTACTGCCGTGTAGATCCAATGCGTTAGAGCAGTGCTTAGGTCCCATGTTTTACGGAGCAACCTCCTTCTAGCGTGAATTGCATTGCTTGTCCTCTTTAATGTTCCCTCTGAATTTACCTACCATGCAAGCTTGCTGTCATAAATAAGACCCAAATACTTAGTCTGTGATCTTAGATTTAATTTAGCACCACCTAATCTGATTGGATCTATTTCAGAAATCTTGTCTTCCCTAGCGATTGGATTGGTTTTATCGCAATTGATAATCAATCAGCCCAGGAGAATACTCGATGAGCTAGCCAACGGTACGCAGGGACCAATCTGAGACGATGATTGGAATGTCATCAGCATAGGCCACAATCATGAGTCTGTTGCTCTCAGACCTCTTCAAAATTGTGTTTTCTATTAGGTTCTATAAGAGATAATATAGAGTTTCCCCTTGGATTGTGTCTCGGTGTACATTCGTTGTGATTTGTGCTCCCGTTTATTCCACTGATGTGAGCCTTTGGCTCAGCACGTTGCTTATCCAACTGCATAAAGCAGATTGAGTGTTAGTTGCGCAGAGTCTTTCTTTAATGGTTGTTGTATGCACATTGTTCAAGGCACCCACAGTGTCCAAAAAGATCCCCCAAGCGTATTCTTTGTAATGAATTGATTTTTCTATTTCAAGAACAACCGTGTGGAGAGGCGTCTCAACAGTTTTCCATTTCGTATACGCGTTTGGGGTTCTCGATAGGGTTTGAGATTTAAGGCTCTGCTTAATGTGAACACTTAAAAGTCTTTCAAAAACTGTAAGTAGGAAGGAAGTTACAGAAATAGGCCTGTGTCCTTTCGCCAAAATTTTTTCTGCTTTGGGTTTAAATCCAACATTAGTGTTTCATCCAAACGACTTACTGCCCTTCTTTCCCCCTACTTCCTTCCACTCTCTCCATCTCTCAATCACTATACAAGGTCTGTACGCATCATCGTATCATCGAAACATAAAAATTAATATAAAAGAAAGTACAATCGTCATCAATTTTAATTACACTTCATACTTTAAGTTATATCTTTGTCCACACTGGCATGTGTCCAGAGAAAAGTCTACAAACTCCGGTATCTTCTTCATTAAGGATTGGTGTTTTTGATGTATGACTTCAAGTACACTTTAGACTCTATTATGTTTTTCGCTGATTCTACCGAGTTCGGCAATAAATTATAAAATGTGACAGCTTGCTGTATTAGATCCATTTTTGCAAGAGAAAGATATCCAGAAGTCTTGGCTTCCCGGTTAGTTATCTCCAATATAATGTGCGAAGTGTTAGGCCCTTTCGATTTGTTGCTCAGGATAATAAAAATCACTTTTCCACTTTCATACTTAATTTGTTCATGAATATTTAACAATCCTGTTTGAACATAAACATTAACTGTTGGCGTTATAGTCGGCATTCTAAACATAATTTTAATTTCTTTCGAAATAAGTCTCCCAATCAACTCGATGTTTTGCTTTGATTTCGGACTCCATAAAATAGCTCCGTTTGCTAAACGTGATAGCTTATAAGCATTAAACATAATTAATTTAGTGCTGGTTTCCAAGAACTCATATTTTCTTAAAATTGCAATCATTGGTGCGACTTTATGTGTGATCTGGCCTATGTGGAGTATTCATGACATTTTCTAATCCAGGATCAATCCAAGATATTTCATTGTATCAGCTTCTTCCTGACGAATTTCATTAATCTGAATACAGTGATTTATAGGGCATTTGTTTTTCTGCTGGAATATGATGTATAGTACTTTGTCATATAGACGTTTTTAATCAGTTTGCTGCACCCAAGCCACATTTGGTATCGTTCCAGATCTCCATTAATTTTATGCTCCAGAGATGGTTCATCCTTTCCCGAATATAAAAGAAGTGTATCGTCCGCAAAAAAGAACAATTTGCCAGACAGCTGGAGATGAAACAATAAATGCAGTTCACATAAAGAATGAATAGCACAGGTCCAAGAATTGATTCATGCGGATTTGAAAATTAGTTCGACCTAACATCCATAAATATTCGAAATAGCTGCTTTCCAAAATGTGAAACTAAAGAGTAATCAAATGTGTATACGTACAGCAAATTATAAATTATTTTCACTAAAATCATTTTTAAGAATAAAATTGTCTCAAATGCATAATTTTAGTCAATGAAACTAGGATTTAGTTTTGGTGTACTTCAGGGCAAACTACACCCTCTAACAAAGGCTTAAGTCATTCTACTCTCAATTATATTCTCATATCATATAAATATGTATCATGTCATGATAAGGGGAAAATCTTCTTGAAATGATACATAGTACGTTAGTCAGCATAATAGAACTGAACAGGTATCTCGTTATTGTATGGTAATATATTCATAGACGTGTTTAACTGTAATATCGGCCTGAGTACTTCGATTTCGAATAAGTCATCATGCATTATCTGTGAAGTTTTCCGATTGATTGAAATATAAGCACCAAAATATATCAAATAATTTGTAACATATGTTCATATGTACATATTTTGCTTTAGAAATTTGATGCAAGAGTAATCTTTCTAAAATATAAATGTATATAGCTTAAAACCTACGTCCGAAGAAAATAATAGTACAAGCATCATACCTTTGCTTCATCCTTTTTGTTTCAGTTTGTGGAAAATTGAAGCCCCAAAGCTTTCTGTTTGAATTTATTTATATTTCGGTTTATAAGAGAGTTTTTCATTCTAGAATATAGCTTTGAAAATGTATGTACCCAAACTGTATAACCAGCTGAATACTTATCGCAGAATCGCAGTAAAGTTCTATTTATAACTTTTCCGTATGATAAAATCTGGTATGCCACATCAAAACCAACCATCCTAAAATCCTTCAATATATCTCACGCATGAAACATATTACGATAATATTTAACAGATATAGCTCTATTTCCTGCAATTCAATTTGAAACGGCCTAATGAATGTGATGTAAATTTTGTAAGCATATTTCTCGAGTAAACAGATGAGCATTCGAAGTAAGTGTGTAAATAGAATTCCCGGTAAATGCTATCTATACGAAAAGCCTGGCCAGATATCATCATTTCCGTTTTGTACACAAGTATGTTATCATCAGCGAAACAAGAAATGATGATCCGAATTCTCGTTTCTCTTTTCAGGTGTGGTTTCGCGCAGACTAAAGAATTTCTGTGGTTCAGCTGTAGACTCAATAAATTCTCTAACGAATGTCCTGCATCTGCGATACTATGCCGATTACGTTGCCTATAATTCGTCATTCATCATCCTGTATAAAGCCTTCGGAGATAAGAGATTGTTTTGCCTACGCAGCAGAACGCTCCCATATTTGACTTGGCTCACGTTGACTTGGCTCTTAATCAGTATGGTTTGTGAGAATGAATTTTCCTAATTTTCGCTTAGCCTGTGAGGATGGCGAATATGATTGTGAGGACCAGTGTGGCAAGATTGGGCTATTTTCCACAAATTGAGCTGTTTCCCGCCAATTGGGCTATCTAAAATTTGAATGGGCAGGACGTTTTTTGATTTCGTGGGTCGGCGGCTTTTGGGCTATATATTTTTATGAAAAACTATATTTGGACTATACAGTAAAACTTATCAATTGGTACACATTATGATCGAACCACCTGAACAACTGAACTCTAAAATCACCGTTTTACAATTTCTTGAAGAAAATTCACTCTGTAATCGTCTAACCTCTAGAATTGGACCGTGAACTAGATTAGCTGAACGAAAATTTGTTCAGTGATACTTGCTAATTGGACCAAAAATGGTTTTAAGACCAGCACGAAATAGTGTAAAAAATGAGTTTCCAAGAAAAATATCAACTGTTCAAAATCAAGGAAAATTTTTCGTAAAATTTCTGTAGAATTTGGTACATTACAGGCGGCTTCAATTTTAGTGGTATTCTGATAATAATAAAAGATATTTTCTCATTGTTTGCAGCTATGAAAGCAATTTCTTTGATAATGATGCTGTAAATATATCAATGTTTGCTCGGGCAACGTGAGAGCAACTGAGAAAATCTAAAGGCGCGTACACATACAACCAACGAACGACCAACGAACGGCAAATGACAGTTTGATCGAATGTTGGTCGTTGGCCTCGGTGTTTGTCCTGCCGTCTACACAGGAACAAATTGGCACCAATGGCTTGGAGCCAAGGCATTGTATGCGGTTCGGCTGTGTGTCATTGTACACCTAGTGATTGACAGCGATTAAATTGGGGTTGTAAAGTACAACGCATTTATGGTAGTAGAACGCATTTCGACACCGTACACTATATTTTATAACATGTAAAAAACATAGTCTAGCTCAACACACTACTCGGTATTAACGACAGCCAACACGACCAGCCGTCCACACTACAGCGGAGTCCCAAGGCCAATACATCGCCAACGCTTTGAAGTTACCGCCAGCAGAGCGAACAGCAACCAAGGCCAAGGCCAATGTTGGCTCTTCGTACACACTAAGCGAATCCGAGCCAACGAATGGCTTGGCCGTTGGTCTTGGCCCTATGTGTACGCGGCTTTATATGAGGTCAAAATACAACGAACTTAGCGTTCGCCAAAAAGTTAGAAGCAATAAAGGCATCCAAAAAACAATTGCTTAGCCAAAAAATTCTCGATGGCTTTAAAATTAGTAAGAGTCAGGTACAACGTATTTAAAAAATAGAAACCAACTAGAACGGACATTGCAAAACTTCCAAGACACTGGCGGAAAGCACTTGAAAATAGATTTACCATACTAGCAGATCGATAAATTTTTGTATCCGGCCCGATACTTCACAGTAAACTCCGTCATATCGCTACAAAATTAGAGCTTTGTGATTTCAAGGCAAGAAACAGATTGCTGGAATCCGTTGAAAAGGGTTACAATATTCACTACGGTACACTTTGTGGCGAAGGAGCTGATGTTTATTTAGGCACCGTTCAGGAATTTCAGTTCCAGCTAAGAATGCTATGTGATGGCTCTGATGCTTCAAATATCTATAATGTTGATGAGACTGAATTGTTTTTTAGAGCAATACCACAAAAATCACTATGCCTTGAATAGTAGAGATGTACAAATGGGAAACCTTCAAAGCAGCGTGCGGCAGTTGCAGTGCTGTGCAAGTGGCGAAAAGAAAGATTTGCTGGATACAGGAAAAGCCGTAAGGCGAAGATCGTTCGGAATAATTAACATTGAGCGAAGTTTGGGCATAACTTGGCGAGCTAATGCAAAATCTTGGATGATGGGTGCTATTTTCAAAGAATGGATGCACACACTTGATATTGAAATGCAGATACAAAGCCGAAACACCACCATCTTTTTTGATAAAGCTAGATGTGATAGCAGTGATCATCTGGAAGACATCAAGCTACTATTTTTTCTACCTATTTGCACTTCTCATTTACAGCGCTTAGATCGGGGGATTATACTAAAATAGAAAGATTATACTTAAATTAGAGGATTAAACTAAATTACGGCACATATATTATGAACATCATATTGTGTGTTCTGGAAAATACTGAGCGTACTTCAGACCCAACCCAATTAGCTTCCGTATTTGAAGCTCTCTGCTGGTTACGATCTGTTTGGAATAAAAGGTCTCCACTTACAATTACAAAAGTGTTTTTGGAAATGTAGGTTGCTTCCAAATCTGAGGGTCAAAAGCGGAATCGTGATGAGAGTTCAAATTCAAAGTGATTAGAATTCAAATGTTGCAGCAGACACTTAAACTTTTCAGGAGTCGATCAATTTACGGTCACAAACGAGCCTCTCCCGGAAGATTAGGAAGATATCTTTTTTGAAGGGGCTTCAACCGACGAAGCCATATAAGTTATTGTTAATTTCGATAGTGAATTCAAATCGTAGTATTCCAAAACAGAAAATTAAGTTTGTCAGCAGAATACTAATTCCATAATCACCATAATCAAGCAAATACGGAACATCAAAACTTAGGCACAGCCTAAGAAGTTAGTTCCTTCCCAGCGTACCAACTCCGTATATGTATACGGATTAAAATTCCAGTGATCTGACCTGAGATTGTGTTGTTAGACTGACTGGAAAGTTGGAAGAAATTGCATGGAACAGAGATGCAAGATAAGATTCGACAACTACATACTCAGGCTAGATTTTTCGTTGCTCACATACGACACACTCTCGCAAAAAATACCAACACACTCCCAGGTTACTTTGACAAATAATGTTTTGCGTAAATGGAGGCACAATTTCAAGGTCAAAGTTGTTTGTTGGGAATATAAACTTTGTTGGTACGCTGGTTAGGAACTAACTTCATACGCTGTGGCTTAGGATCTCTAAAGGAACATATCTACAGCTTTGCAAACATGAAATGATTGAGCAGTTTTTTTTTCTTTCTATATCTAATTATTTTAAATCTATAAACTTAAGATGCATTTCTATAAAAAATTAAACATTTGTAAAACATTCACGTGAAAAGCCTATATTTTGCAATGTTATAAATACTCAAGATGCGACAGTAACAAATATGTGAGCGTAGTTTGCAGTAACCTTTGATCAAAATAAAGATTAGGAAAAATATCTTCAACGTTCTTTTATAAATACCACCTGTGAAATGGAACCATTTAATTTGCGACGCTGAGTTGATCCGGCTCCAAGGTTTCACTCTCTTTATAAAATATATATGAAGATGATAAATCGTATCAATTTCATTGTCAAAAAAATTATTCATTTGATTTCAACGCACACTTCAATTTTTTTGCGGAACGTCCTTTGGAGGCCCGCAAGCGGAATCGTTTGTTTTTGTCTGCTTTTGATAGTATTTAAAAGTCTTAACACAATTTTAACAGCTGATCGTCTAACCGAAAAAACAATTTATTTCAAAACCTACGTTCATAGTTTTGAATGTATGAAATCGTATAAAATATTAATATTTGACTCATTTCAAATAAAACATTCAGCCATTCTAGCCATTAAGACAGTTTCTTATACTAATTGAATTTTTGGGCCACTCAAATTTGCAAGTTGTTTTTGCATGCTTTTATGTTCTGAGTGAAAATTTTAAAAAGGTCCTTGAAAAATAAGTGCACCTCTACACAATTATTTTTTCACGAACTTTTTTAAAATTTTCACACAATTCCTTTAATTTATTGACATTTATCTTGACTTCTCTTCTCAACTCACTTATGAATAAAATTAATTCGGTATAAAATATCGGAAATTTTTACTATTTCGAACGACTTCTGTTTTACAATTAGAACATTAATGTTTTTTTCCCCCTAGTGTAGATGGCAAAAAAAAAAAATCTGCTTACCAGATCCTCGGGTAACCTATCACCACGGGGTATGTGAGGTATGATTCACTAAAAAAAGGACCATCTACAAGCCCACGAAATTCCGAGTCGGGACCCGCCTAAGCACTGCTTCGACCCGGTCGTGCTGACTGACCCATCGGTAACCACGGACTTCAGAAACTACCACAGCTCATGGGTCGGTAAGGCAACCCTCCTCTCGCTTTATGCGCAGCACTTTTTCAACATATGTTGAGACCACGCGCTAGTTCTCTTCGTTTCGCAGCATTGCATCCACGATCGTTTCAGGCGTTGCCAGGCCAATCGTGGACTTAATGGGGTGCCAAAAACTTACGAAGCGACTGCACATAAAGAATGTGTGTTGAGTATCATCGAGCTCAGTCACACAGTACCGGCAGTGCGGTGTGACCACCTTACCCATTCTGTTCAGGTATTTCCTGAAGTAACCGTGCCCTGTCAAGAATTGACAAAGGTAAAAGTATACCTCTCCGTGGCTGCGGTTAAGCCAAGGCTCAATGAGACCAATCAGCTTAGCTGTCCAGCGTCCTTTAGTACTTTCGCTCCAACGTTGTTGCCAAAGTTGGAGGGTAAACATAGAGAGAGATACCCTTCTTTGCGTTCTCGCGCTAGTAGGTCGATCGGGATTGCTCCCGATACCACCATCACAGCCTCTTCTGAGACCGTGCGGTAGTTACAAGCGATACGCAAGGCACCTCTGCGCTGGACACCGGCAATGCGCTTCCAGAACTTCTCAGTTCGGAGTGCATCTCCCCAGATTTCGGCTCCATATAGCAAGATGTAATCGGTCGCTACCATCAGTAGCCTCCGTCGCGTCTCACTGGGTCCACCGACGTTGGCCATTAGCCTACTCAGCGAAGTGACGACTACAAGAGCACTGTCACATGCCCTGCAGATATGATCCCAATACGTCAGCTTGGTGTCCAGGGTCACTCCCAGATACTTGACCGACTTGCTGGTCTGGACCTCAACGGAGCCAACTGTCATGGGTATTACAGTTGGTATCCTCCGCTTCGTCAGCATGACAATCTCTGTTTTAGAGACTGCCAGCTGAAGGCCGTGTTCGGTCATCCACCAATCCACCCTCTTCATGACTTGGTTAAGTATGAGTGGAGCGAAGTCCGCAGATCTGGAAGTGATTACAGCCGCGACGTTAACGATGATGGGATCATCAGGCCTTGGCATATGCACTGGGAACAGCGAACCAACGATACGCTCCATGGATATCCCATTCATGAGAGTGCTAGGTCGCATGCAGCCAAGTCTGCAAGTGATTAATTTATAGCCATCTCCCAACGGGTCTGAATTGAAAGAACCTGCCATTTAGCACGTTTACTCCTTGTGATGGCCTTGGCCATATCCCTTTTTGCCGCAATGTGAACAGCTGATAGCTCAGCCACTCCCTGCCTATTTCTGGCTTGCTGTGCCCTACGCTTGCACGCCAAAGCGATGCGCGCAGTTCGGCGATTTCTTCGTTTCACCAGTACGCATGTTGCCTCCTACGAAAGAGCTTCCGTTTGGGCATTGAAGCCTCACACGCCCTGCGAATCCACCCCATGGTGCTATTAGCAGTGGCCTCTACTGCTGCATAAGTCACTGGGAACCCAGATGTTAGAGCCTCCTCTTCTCAGCTCGAAACGAGCAATGCGATCTTCGCGTCTCTGCGAAGTTTAGTGGTGTTCCAGCCTAGCCACTTGGAGGGAGAGCGGTGGTGTCTTTGTCTGCTCTCCGCGATTTGGAAAGTGATGTAATTATGATCACTCGCAGTGTAATCCTCCATCACCTTCCAATCGCTGACGTGTGCCGCAAGTCTCTCCGATGCCATGGTGACATCGGGAATAGATTCGCCAAATCCGGGCCTTCGGAATGTTGATGTTGAACCCGTATTCAACACCAACAAACCCAACCTCGATGCCATCTCGACTATGCGCCGCCCACGAGTATTTTCGGTAGGCATGCCCCACTCCAATGCCCTTGCGTTGAAGTCACCCCCTACGATGACATTGCCGGTGATGCCATAGAGAGAGTCCTCCAGTGAGCTAAGTTTGACTCCGAATTCCTGCATTGAGTCATTCGGGGACAAGTAGCAGCTCACAAAGATGATCTCTCCATATGTCACCCACACGTGACCGTTGCCTGAGCCGCGACCACCGATGCGGGCCCTCTGCCCGTCAGCGATCCAAATCGCCGCGTACCCCGTGGCATCTGCCAGCAAATGTTACTTGGTATGAATTTTATGGATATAAATATGATTTAATCAGCTTGAATGAATCCATTTAGTTATAAAGACAGTTATCTGCTGTGGCGGTTTTTGGGCTAAAAATAAAACATCTTCGCTATTTTGGGCTATGAAAATTTGAAATTGGGCTATATTTTCTGCCAAATATCTGGCCACACTGGTGAGGACGCAAATAGCATATCAGCCGATTCACGGTGTAACGGACCTAACAATTATAGATTTCGATGGAATAAAGATGAGTGCAAAGAAAGTAGACTAATTTGGTAATTTTTTTTGTTGGCTACTTTTACACGAAAATAAGATGTTAAAAGTTTTTTCTGGAGCAATCCTAAAAATAGTTTACTAGAACATTTGTTGATTATGCAGCAAAAACTGATAATTCCCGTGAAAATATAATTAGAACTAAAAACACAACTAAAAAACTTCAGCATAGCCATCGTAACTCATTTACGCCACAACTGAAACAGTTTCTTTCAATCACTTTCAATAATTCCAATCGTTGACTTTTCACTGTTTTTCTCAATGCATCTTAGCAACGAGCAACTATGACGAGAACCATTGAGTTCATTTAGCACTATGTAATCCCGATTTAATTAATTATTTATTTATTCACCAAAGCAAGGTACAAAAAGAAGAAAAAAAAAATCACACATAAAAAATATCAAATTAAAAGTAAAAGTAAAATCGAAAGGCAAAGTACAGTAAAAACAAAAAGTAAAAACAAACAAGTTAAATAAGTAACAAACAAGTCAAAAAGGAAACAATTAGATTAATAAATAATAATCAATATATAAAACATTGACATAAAAGATCTAGCTTAATGTTTTAAGGTATGGATGGCATGCGATAAAGAGCAAATGACCCATAAATAAATTAGTTAAAAATGGATAGCAAATAAAGTAATAAATAAATGACAAATAATTAAATGAATAGCAAATGACAAATAACTAAGTGAATTTAAATTTAAATTAATATACAATACATGTATTTATATTAGTATGATGGGGGTAAGGGGGAGACTATGAAGAGAGAGCCTTCATAATATTTTTTTTAAAGGTTGATTTAGATATCGTAGGGGAAAAGTTCTCGCTCATGCTATTCAATAGCCTGCAGCACCTATTTATTGGCTCGTTTGCTGCATATGTTGTGTTGTGTCGGTATTCAATAAGCAATCGTCGGGATCTAGTGACTTTCAGGGGCTGATTGAGCACAAATTTTTCTTTCAAGTAGGCGACATTAACCACGTCTCTGATGACATCGAAGCTGAAGCAGGAAGATAACATTAACCTTCTCGACGCAAGGGGTAACAAGTTAATACATTTAAGGCGATATTCGTATGATGGTAGATTACTGAAATCATAAGGGTTGAAAAGATCTCTCAGAGCGAACAGTAAAAACTGCTTCTGAACAGACTCAAATCTTTGGCTGTGAATTTCGAAGGCCGGGTTCCAAATAGTGCACGCATATTCAAGAAGAGGACGCACGAGTGAAATATATAAGGATTTAGTAACCCAGAGATTCTTAAACTCTTTGGCTCGTCGCTTAATGAAACCAAGTTGTTTACTTGCTCGGGAAAGCACTCTATCATAATGTAGATTGAAGCGGAGCTTTTCATCCAGGACGACACCGAGATCTAGTATGTTGTCAACCCTGCTGAGTGTCGTGTTGTTGAGGCAGTACGTATAATGAACGCTTGCAGTTTTGCGAGAGAAGCTAATTGCGCGGCATTTGGCAATGTTAAGAGGGAGCTTGTTCGTGGAGCACCAATGGTCTAGAGAGTTCAGTTTAGACTGAAAAAAGGTCGCGTCAGATTGTGATCTGATGACATGAAAGATTTTGAGGTCATCCGCATATAGTAAATGAGGAATATCAGATAAAACCTCCGATATGTCAGATATAAAAATATTAAAAAGAAGAGGGCCAAGATGACTTCCTTGAGGTACACCGGATTTCACATCGACTTTCTTAGAAATAAGACCTTGGAATTTCACGAATTGCAAGCGGTCGTGGAGGTAGGAGCCAAGCCACTTTAGTAGAGATCCTGCAATTCCGAATTGTTTCAGCTTGGGGATCAAAATGGGATTATACCAGTCAGAACGTCGTATAAACGGTCAAATTCGGATTTCAGCTTAAACGCGAACAGTTGGGTGTACGCCCGATGACTATGTGTGAGTGTGCATATAAAATGTGTCAATAAAAGTGATTATTCAACATGAAGGGTCTTATTTTGAGCAAATTTACACATTATACATATGAAATATGTGACGGCGCTTGTTTTGTGCATTTGGATAAAACTAATGTCGTTTCGTTTATTTTTGCAA
>OX376374.1:60604623-60638454 GCA_947369275.1 Nemotelus nigrinus
ATAGAATTTTCAATATAGATTAATTTAATGTAAATAAAAAGTTGTTCAATTTTAATCATACCGCAAAAACAATTCCAATTTGATTCTGCTTTCGGAGGCTGATTCCGCAAAACGATCAAGTTTCCCGTTTCAATGTTCTCAGCTTTGATAAGCTTTAGAGATGATATACGTTGTCCATGCTGATTTATAGACAAAAAGGGAATCGAGATCAAATTCAATTACCTTTACTAAGTAAAATTATATCCATGGATATAAGCCGGAGATGTTAAAATTTGTCACAACTAGCATAAATAAATATGTAATGATTTCCAACTGCAAGTGGTCACGCCAGTCAAGTATGCACTGTGTGCTGGTGTCTGATGAGAATCAGTGCATACTTTCGAAACCACTTTGTCAAAATAGAATTTTCAATGTAGATTAAAATTTTTAATGTAAATAAAATGTTGTTCAATTTTAATCAATTCCAACCTGAAGAATAGTTCCAAATATAAATACGAACCGTTCATTGACTCCTGTATCTACAGCGGCTTCATCTGCATGCTCAAAAAATCGGCGAGACAAGTTCCTCGGTGTTGGACGTCCCACTTCCTTGAACCACTTTTATTCCTATAGAACCCCATAAAGCTTTCTGGATATATTTTTTCCTGGTGTCAACCTCATCCTTTTCATGAGCAGTAGCCCCTCGCATGGTTGGCTTTCTGAATTCCAATTTGTAAGCTATATCCAGGGTGCATTCTTTCATTTTATCCATGCATGTAGAGTACTGAGACCATATTGTAAGTTTTCCATCTTAATCGGTCGATTTTTAATATTTTCTCATGAATGGATTTCAGTAGGCTTATAACCACACATTTAGCATGACTGACTCCAGATTTCGGTAAGAGCGTTGATAATTTTTGTGTCGAGCATTGTCAATAACATTTTGAAATAAATGTTGACATTTTTACTTATAGATAACAAAATATATATTTAGAGATATATTAAATTAAGCAATTTAATTACCATTAATTCTGCACTCGAAAGGATCCAGAGCTTTCATTTCTTCTCGGACAGCATTTTCTTCTCTTCTAGAGGTGATTTTCATTTCTTTAATAAACAACAACTTTATTGGTCGACAGTATCGAGTCGATGAAGGATGTGGGTTTTCCCACAGCATGATTTTCTCTCCCGATGCCTTTAAGATCGCAGTCAGCTGAAGCGGAACAGTAGAAAACATAGAAATGCTATCACTTGAATATTCTGGATTGACTTTTTCTGTTTCCTCAGATGATGCTTCTGGATGAAATAGCTGGATTTACTCGTTTACAGCAGAAGTACCGTCATAGCCCCACGGATTCAATTCTTAATGGCACTTTGAAATTTTTGTGCCCAGTAGAGATGTGAAATAATTTAGCAAAAACTGTTGATCCTCAGCGAAAGTGTTGGTCCAGAAGGTGGGTGCTTTATCCTTCAAGGCTTCATAAAAAGTTCGGTTTGCTATAAAAGGAGCAGAATCCATAAATGAAAAATATCCGCTATGTCAAAACTGTATTCGAAACTTCAGCGTCTATTGATTTAAATCCTAAACTGACCCTCACCTTCTATGTATACACTATTCCTAAAATACCTTAAAAGAGACATTTAATGCTAATTACTTTTTAATGGTCTTTGAAGATTTTAATGATGTTTTTTCCCCTAACTACATCTCTTGCTGTTATAATATTAAGACAGGCAGTTACGAATATACAATAAACAATACTAATTTTAAAAAAACATCATTTAAAAGTATTTGGCATTTAAAAGCAATTAGCATTAAATGTTTATTTTAAGGTCTTTAATGTATAAGTAAAAGTATAAATAGAAGATGAGGGTCCGTTTAGGATTTAAACTGAAAATTTAAATTTTATAATTCTGACCCCGGAATTTTTGTTATATCTCAATTTATGGTAAATTATGGCTCTCCATTTTTAAATATGTTAATAATTAAACCATAATAAAGAAATTCTCAAAATTTGAAGTCAATGAAATCGAATGAAAAAAAGTTGTGCGTTAAAATGTGAAGAATTTTTCAGTTTCCGCGAAGCAAAATGACACTCTCTTATATTCTAATGGTATAAACTTACCTTTTTCAATTGGTTGTTTTCAGTGCTTGAAAATTTTTCTTGAAGAGTATTTAAACAAGTTAGATTAACACTCAAACGAAAATAAACATTCATGTCACCGAGCAGATAATACGAAGGAAGGTCACATTAATGTACCGCTAGAGCGTCTCACGCTCTACTTGCATTCGACCGTTTTCACAGTAAGCTCTTACACACTATTGTTCGGTATAATTACAAATTTTTTTGTGGAATTAGGGTTGCTGAAGCTTTAAAAAAAATGTCCTATACCTTAAAACCTTACATTTTGACATTGATTTTATTACTTTTGTCCAGCTAGAATAAGATAAATCAGCCCAGTGTGGGCCGTTCACATGACTTAAAAACTTGTTTACCAAAACAATACAAAACTAATCGCTATAAACTTTCTTTTGTAAATCGTCACTTCCCGGCCTCTGCGTCCGTTCGGTCTCGTTTTGCTGGGGCTACCTTTGTCAGCCATCAATCTGCTCTGCGGATGTGGTCCCAGTACGTCAGTCTTGTTTTCAGCGACACTCCCATGTATTCTACCTACTTACTGGACTGGACTTCTGTGGAATTCACTGTCATCGGAAGGACAATACATATCGTCTGATTCGTGAGTATGATGATCTCCATGTCTTCGACAGTGGCAGTTGTGAACCGTGTTCGACCATCCACCGTTCCATTCTCCTTATGGCTTGATTTAGTCCAAATTAGGCATACTCGGCAAGATTCCAAAGTGACTTTCACGGCCACGTCATCAGCGTAGCCTACCATAAATACATCTGTTAGCATTTCCAAGCAGAGAAGTCCATCGTTAACAATGTTCCAGAGATCAGATCTGAAGGTTTATATCTATGCTGCCCCTGAGGTTATAAGTGCCATTCTGATCTGAACTTCTTCGCTGGTATCCAACAGCAGCCATCGATTTCACAGGTAGTGCCGCGTTAAGACCAACAAGTAGTCAGAAATTTTGCTAAATAAAGGCAAATCGACCGGTTAAGTACTGTTGCACGCCATCTCCGCTCTTTTTCCCGCTTCCATTAATGCCGAAACTACATCGACAGTGTAATGCCTTTTTCGAAAGCTCTACTACTCTACTACTATAGATTTCCAGCTGGCCTTGTGACTTTAGCAACTGCTTGAGGAGATTCCCTACCATGTCTAGCATGCGCCGTGTCTCATCCAGCTCCCCCTTCTTTACTCCCCAGGAACAGGGAGAGAAGATTAGTGATAACTCTCATAAAGTTCTCCTCAATAAGGAAATTATAATGAAAAAAATTAAAACTTAATCGTTCCAATTAGTTTCATTTCATGGCCACATCTCGTGCAACGTGCATCAAAAATATTTATTCGGAACTAATGCTGATGCTGGTTTTTTTTTCAATCAAAAGTGAAGAACTACATCTTTGCTTCTAAATATTGCAATCCAAGATTGTTTTCATAAGATGAAATCAGCTTGCCATAGCACTTGTTCAGCTGCAAAATATCAGTGCAAATAAATTGAACCTTTTTTTGTGCAAAGAAAGGTCCACTACATCGGCAAACAGTCAAAAGAAATTGTTATGTTTAAATTTAAAGTAAGCATTATTTTATTTACATTTTTTAAATTTAAAGTTAGCAATTTTGTCAAGCATAATATTTTTATTTTTCATAAACAAGTTTAGAATCATAAAGAAAATTGTTGCATTTTTTATGTGCCTAAAATACATAAAAACTAAATTATTTAAATAGCTTAGATTACTTACTAGAATTCGCGACCACATAAAAGATGAAGCACTGCAATTTGCTACACAATGCGATATAGCAATTGACAGATTCTATAAAACGTATTCCCGCACTTAAACATAACGCAATAATTCATGAGACACAGGATCTACTCTCAGCTCCCATTCGAAAACTATTTCTGCCCCATTTGTAAACATGGTACTAATCACCGTGATTTTTTTTAAAAAAACTCATACCAAGCGTAGAATATTCTGGTTGGGATCGAAATGTAGGCAGAATAGAATACTAGTTGAGGAAGTAGAAATTGCGGTAACATGGATCACAACAGTTGATGTAATGTTTCAAGTTTCTATAGCTTCCTGCACCAATCGCATTAGCTATGAATGTAGTTTTGTATAGAAAAAATTACGCTTGCATGTCCTTTTTCGATAATATACACTTATCATATATGTCTGAATGGAAAATATTGAAAATCATTCAGTGTAGAGATTTTTCATAATGGAAAAACAGAATATACAATATGCTTTCCAATCCGCTTTGATTTATGATGAACAAAACATTTGCACATAAATCTGTAGGGCAGACCGGGGTTAGTTGACTATAGGGGTATGTAGACTCATTGCGATTAACTAAGTAAAAATCGAGAACTAAGCTGTATAAATTTGACTGTGTATTCAATTTAAGTACCTTCCTCAGTGCAGCAATAGTCGTCGAAGCCAGCGCTTGTCGTTCGCGGAATAATAGAAAAAAACGAAATTACAAGCACGAGAGTGAAAATTTTGTTTCAAATTTAAATTGTCTTATAGTGTACACGCTCATGATATTTGCTTGTCTAATGGTTTCAATTGAAAGTGTATGCATTGGTTAATAGTGTCCTTAACTTGTTTTGCCTGTGATTGGAATTACCTTTTGTCATGAGTGTTTTAAAAAGAAAATGGCGGGTTGGGGCTTATTGACTCACAGCGCAGCGGGGTTAGACGACTCTGAGTCAACTAACTCCATGTTTGGTTTTTATTTTGCTTATCTTTTAAGTTACTACTAATCACATGCTTTTCTTACATCCAGAACGATGAGGACCTACAAACGAAAAACGGAAAGATCGAATACATCTAAAGATGTCATGGAAACTGCTTGTAAAGAGGTTATTTATGACGATAGAAGTATTCGGAGTACGGCGGTTAAGTACGGAATACCATATAAAACTTTACAGAGATATGTCGTGTTTTTTTTTTCAATTTTGTGTTTTTGTCATGGTCAATGCATAATTTAATTGATATGGTCAAATAACCCCGTCCACTGAGTCAATCAACCCCAGGCATGGGGTAAGTGGACTCACGGGGAAGCTTTTTTTAAAATAGCAAATACAACTTGAAAAGCTTATTGTGAATAAAATGAAAGGAACTATTCAAAAACCCATTGAAGTAATCAAAACGAAAACGTATTTGTTATGGCTAAAAACTTAACAGTAACATTTGCATAAAATTAATTATGAAAAATGAGTCTACTAACCCCGGTCTGCCCTATCGTCTGAGTCTGTAGCGAGCACAATGTTTCCTTTAGGGAACAGCTCATCAGTATTAGTACCATTTTAATACCATCATTGAACTGGTTTTCTAAAATTAAGAATACATACTATTTACTCCAAGCCTAAACTTTCCATGTCATCAAACTTATTTTGTAGGAAAAAATATTTTAGGTTTTACAAAACATGTATGTATTGGTTTTTTCAGTGGCTTTCCGATAGAGACTGAAGAAGTGAGCAGATTATCCTCAAAATATCGATATTTATCAAGAAAGGAAAAATTGATCTTAAGGAATTGGTTTAAAGGGAAAATTGGTCTTTAAATTAAAATATTCGGTGTTGAAAGCTAGAAAAAATTGGATCACATTGAAACAATATATATAAGGGCCAATAATACTGCCAATACCTTCATTGAAAATGCTAAATTATATTTTTGCTTTGATTTAAGCATATTTTTACCAGGATAAACTTTTTTGTGTATTATATTACATAAAATCGTTGTTAAAATTATCCAGCTCATTGTAATGGTTCGTGAGGTATTTATGGCATTATTGATTGCAAATTCATATTTCAACATATTGTTTTTAGCAGAAATGTACAATTATTGCATGTTTTCCACGTTTAGACTACTATTTGCTCTTCTTGGTCATTGCAAGTAAATCCATTTATTAACAGTGCTCACTTCGTGTAATTGTCTTTTTCGATTGCTATGCCGTGTTTTTCATCTGTGTTTCGCTAATCGATTCACCTGTATGCTTACAAAGATTTTGATATGTAACTTTTTCCATTTTCCCTTTACTCAAAGTCGTACCTTTACCTCATTTAAAAAGCGTCCTCGAACAAATACAATATTTTACGAATAATTTCCGGAGATTTGTTTGTGGTTTTCTCAGTCACTATATCCGTTCGGTCGTCCATTCTCGTTAATTTATCTGAATCAGCTTGCTATGGTGTTTCATCTGTATATTTTGTCTTGGAAACAAACATCCTTCAGGATATGTCTGGTATGCAGCGGTCGATGTGATTTATTTGTTTGGATATCAACATGTCACTTGAAACTGGACAGCAAAGGAAATATCAAGTTGAAAATAAGGGAAGTGGATCATAGATTCGTCGTCGTCGAGATATAATGCAATGTGCGCTTGGAATTCGATTTCATGATGACATATGTATATAGCGAAGTTTTCCCAGGAGAAGTATGTTGAGAGTGATACCTAAAATCTTTCAAGCTGATGACTAAAGAAAATATTATGAATGGTGGAATAGCATGTCAGCAGTCACGGAAGTAGGATTATTTTAATACGAATTGTGAAGGGAGGTGGATTGTGGTACGCACCTTCGGATGCAAGCAAATGCATCTGCTCATTGCCATGGATGAGTTGTTCGAAGCTATTATATTGTCACGGTTCGCGGACATTTTTCTTTTTTAATAGAGGAACAAAAAATCTCCATCGTCCTCTATGAGGATTCTTTGCACTGAGATTCAGCCACAATAATGATGGAGATTGGGCCACAACCAGAGCCTACATATCACCGGATGCTACGTTTTGGTAAGCTTTAAGTTAGACTAAATTAGATGATTGACATAATATAAATCAATTACAATTCAAAATAAGTCATCACGACAAAGTAAACAATACACATCTGAACAACACATCAGCTCAGATGAACGTTTAAACAATGTACATCTGAACGACACATCAACTCAAATGAACATCTAAACAATGTTCATCTGAGCACCACAATCGAACTGTACACACAAACAACACTACAATCATTAGCAACATTAACCAAATCGCGATAATGACAAAACACAAAAATGTCTACAACCCGAAACGATAATTTTGAAAAGCCAGGTCAAGCAAATTAGACGTACGAACCGAATTGTTTTGGTACAAATTTACGCTGGTGACGGAACATACACACACGGCAGAGCAGCGTATGGGCTGAGTCGCACATATCGACAACATCAGACCTAGGTCAACATCTGACCTACATACGGCTGATGCCGAGTGGATTGTCACACTCCAAACTACCGATCTAGGAACGACTGGAACAATTGATAAGATACAAATAGAATTTCCTCGAGATACAGAGGACGATCGACATACGCAGAAGCAAATAATCACCAGCCAAAACATCAACAATGAGAGAGCCCCGAGCGTAAACACATTGAAGCGAATTCGCTGCCGTAGTGAATCATCATCCGAGGGCGATCGGATGGATCACTATCGCGAGGATTACAAATATATTTCCTCTCGTAATGATGGATGCTAAAAGCCTGGACAGACAGGCACTTAAATTACTAATTTACTAATGATTATTTATGCCTAAATTAGTAATTTAAAAGGTGCCGACACACAGCCCTTGCGTTAATGATGCAAACTGTCACTGCCTGTCTGTCACTAGTGCGGTTTACAGCGGTCGGACCAAAAGTGACCTGACCTAAAGCGCGGACTAAATGAACTTAGTCCTCAGGTGTATACACTAATCTGACCTAAAATTTGCTTAGGTGGAATTTAGTCCTCGTTCGTATATGACAGCTGTCATTTAGTTTAATTTTCCTTCATGCACTGTATTTATCGTTTCATTTGTCTCTCAAACATGTTTATTTCAATGATTTTGTGTCAAAGGGGAATGTTATGAGCTTATATTCAACATACATACATTATTAATAGTCGCGCAAAAATCAATGTTTAGGTCGCGTGTGTTTACAACGATTATAGTCCACGAGCTATATTTAGGTCAAGTCGCTTGAAATCGTGGACCGACCTAAATTTAGGTCGGTCCGCGAGTGTATACACCACGTGGACTAAAAAATTTAGGTGGAATTTGGTGTTTAGTCCGCGGACTAAACGTTCGGTGTATACGATATCACTCAAAGGAATTAGTTTTTGAAAAATGGAGAAACCGAATCGATATGTTTATGTACTCTTACTTTTTTATGTTCTAATTGATGAAGAATTGATGACCACGCAAGAACTACAATAAAATTCTTCAAATATGTCGAATTTAAATCTGACAGCTCAAAAAATTTGTCTTCTTCTTCCTTTTCAATGCGAAATGCGACTTTTTGCAAGGAGAATTTGTATTATATCGGGCAACTCTACTTCATTTAAGAATAAATGACCAAAGTTTGATGATCATTAGCGATTTGCTTAGTGATTAATAATTTGGTCATTTAGTAGTAATTAGTTCAAATTACTATATGACACACAGCCCTTAAATGATGATTTACAGTAAATGATCATTTAAGCTCCGCTGTTTGTCTAGGCTCTAAATGAAATCACTTACCTGGAGCTAAATCTGCCAATTGACAGTCATTTGACGGATGATGGACGACAAGTGAGTCAGAGTATTTCTGTCCCAATGCTGATGGTGGACCGCGTGTGGAACATGAAACGCCAGTTTAGTTAAATGAGAATCGAGGAGTTGAACTCAACGAGTCAGGGAAGTTCCGACAGGTTGAATTTTGATTGAGCGGTAAAGTGAAAAGTCTGGTTCTTTTTACTTTCGGCCGGGTAAAGATACGGACGTGCACTCAAAAAAATTTTGGTTGAGTTTTACCCTTATAATAGTAGGAAACTGGTTTTCTACTATTAAAGATGTAAATTTACAAAAGTGCGTAATAAGAATATTTTTCGTCTAAAATTTAAACATTTTTACGACCAAATCGTTTAATTTTACCCTAAAAAGACGTAATATTACACCAATAATAAGTCAAATTCGAGAAAATGATGTAATTTTATGGCTTTGGCCCGAAGGCGAATAGCAAACTTGTAAATTTACACTCTTTTCGCTTCAATTTACAAAAGGCTGTGTATTATTTTGCTGATATGACGTAAAAACAAAAAATTACACATCGAATGTGTAAAAAAATTTGTAATTCGTTATTTTAAACAGAAAAATGAATATATTTCCTATTATCAAAGTATTAATTATAGACCCACTTTTTAGAGTGTGCAGACCAGCGACAAGAACCACTAAAGTTTTATTTTCTCTTATTTATTTCTTCCTTTCAATTTTGGGGATTCGTACGAGTGGTAGAGAAGACTGACGTGAGATTCACAAATATCAAAAACTTCCTTGCAGAAAAATGATTTTGGTGTTGCGATATTGGCGGAAATGATTTCACGAACGAAAGGTCCCATAATGGGATGAGTGCAGATATCACGGAAGCAGCATAGTGATATAGCCAGGTTAGCTGGATTAAGAACTTGTACAGATACATATAAATAGCTAGATAGAGATATATTTTTGAATTTTTGTGAGGTTCCACCTCGATATATACGTGTTATATCACCAACCAAGGAATTTTACCATCCTTGGTAGAGCGTTAAGCGTTTAAAAAAATTAGTGATTCGATAGTTTGTGAAATAAAACACTTTTCTTGTGTGACTGAAAAATTTGGTGGACCCGCCGCCATCTTCTCGCTTATGGGCGACAGTGCAAAGGTAGATTCCGGTCGTGAAGCGAGTGGCTCCTATCCACCCCGTTTCTCGTCAAGTAAAAATAAAATAAAATAAAAAAATATAACATTGACAATGTCTACAGGGTAAATCTTTTTCTCAATACATATTAAATCTTATTCATTTTAAAACTTCTTGTTATTGTTACAGCTTTGCATATGTACGTAGTACGCTTTTAAAAGATTACTTTTTTTAATCAACAATGCACTTTTAAAGTAAATGAAAGTAATCTCACGACAACCCTCTTACTGGTTTAGGGGTTGTCGCTGGAAGAAAGCTACATTACAAATTTACAATAAATATGAATACCAGAGTTAAGTGATTAGTTTCACGACTCACTTTACCTCTGATTATCTCAAGTACCTATTTAGAGCTAGGTAAATCATATATTTTAAAACGCATTTTTATACTATTTTCTTAGTTAAATGGAATATACGTAAAATCACACACTCATCCTTACCTGTAAAAAGCGTCAAGAATCAAGAGCCTCGGAAGCAAATCAACAGCTCCTTTGACTCTGTGCCGCACTGGGATATCCTTCATTTTTCAAAAAGATCTGGGATCTACAACTGACACTTGGACTTAATATTTAAGCTGCAAGTCTTCTTATCTGGTATCGTTACGAACCAATAGGTTTAACTTTTTATAATCTGCAATTCATCGCCAGACACAGAAAAATGTTGCCTGATGTGTCACAATTTTCTTAGACTTGAGCTGCGCGAAAAATTTACAAGACAACTGTTAACTATTTAGCAGTATATGTGTTTTTCTTAGATTCATATTAAGGATAAGATTCAAGTTAGGATTCATTTTCTTAAACACCAAAGCTCAGCCGTGTACCACTTGATAGTGGTAGCGGCTCTGCTGGCAGATGTAGTCTACTGTCAACAATAATCTACTGATTATGTGATAAAGTTTTTCCTAACAATTGTGGCTGTTTTTGCCAGCTTTGTGTTACCTCAAAAGCTAACAACTGAGTGCAAGGCAAGTGTTTTCAAAATTAAGGACTATACAAAAACGGTGAATAAAAAACTAATCGACTCCTGTTCTATGTGTCTCATTGCTGTATATTAACAAACATTTTTGCATTATGATAAAAAATGATCTTTAAAGGACCCCTTATATATAAATTTGAGTTTTTTGTGAGCAAAATGAGATGCTACGTTTATATCAGTGATTGTTTTCAATCCCCCTTTAGGTCATTTATTGGTTATGATTTTACTCTAGCATATTGTCAAAGGAGCCGTTTTTACTCAAACACAATCAATATAATGTCATTATTTGTCTTTATTATATTCCACACATAAATATTTCTCTCGTAAACTAGTTTGCATTTCACATCATCGCTCTACAGCACCCGTGCTCGGCTGCCTGCTGCTTAACTGCCGGCTCCTCGAATATACTCGAATGTCTTTGGCCGTCGGTCCCATTTTTCGATCGCTTCCACTTCATAGCAATTGAAAATTATTAGGGGTTATAGGTTATGCCTTGAAATACAGAATTATGAAACAAAATTTAAGTAAACAAGCATTTTAATAATATTATTTTTCATACGAAAGGATAAACAGCTCATTCAATAAGAGATTTGTGTCTTGTATGTTTTATGCCAGACTCTGATGCATTCAACAAGTTTGGTGAATATCAAAAACTTCTTTGAAAAATCTTTTTGACACCAAATATACACGAATATGAAGACTCAGTCAATCATGTTGAAATGTAAAAAATCCTTTTTGCTTTAAAACTCAAAACTTCTTTCAAAGCTCAGGGTAAGAAAAGCATTATATCATAGATATGAGAGGAATGGATACGAAATGGGCCGAGAGAAATGAAGCAATTTTCGACCTCTAGTATAGTTGTGTGAGCGAGAGGTCGCAATGTGTTTGTATGACGAGGGCGGCGTGAAATATTGTAAAATTAAAGGGCAACTTTTTTGGTGCAAATGCAAATTTATTACTATTGATGTAATGTAATTCACGTCAATATCGAATCAATGAATTTCGATTTGCATTAAAAGAGTGCGTAGTATTAGCATTTATCTAGCATTTATCATGCATAATTTATCATGCATTTATCTAGCATTTATCATGCATGAATGGCTGATAGTGTTGCTAAAACCATTAAGTCTGATCAAAGTGTATGATCAAATATTATAAGAAGTTGAGTTTTGTCATACTTTCAAGTATGTTAAAATAAAATCTGCTTTAAGGTGGTGCAGTTTGAAAGCATATCAAGTATCGAGTATTTTCGTTCTTGCGAGTATTTTATTCAAATATTCAAAAAGTTTGTAGGGCATAAGTAGCCGAAATCGGCCAATTTTAGGTTAGAGTGGTTTGGGACATAACGGGCCAAGACCTATTGCTGTGATACAAACATTTCGGTTTTGTAGGGGAGTAAAGGGTTTTTTGGCCATAGTTTGGCAAAAACTGCCTTTGCGGCGCTTTCGGTGGTTGAAACTGGTCGGGGAATATAACAATGATATTTTAAGGACGAAAAAAATTTTTGATAGGGAACATTGGGCAAAAACGTCCAATTTCACCAAAAAATTTTTTTGTCTAGCATGAATTCGGGAACCTTTCTGAGTAGTTTCGGGCGAAATTTCCATACAAGTTTAGGGAAAAGTTTTTAAGATACGGCAAAATGATTTCCACCAACCAAACCGTCCGGAAAAACTAAAACTAGCACTAAAAATGCTAAGTAGGAAAAAGTTCAGATCCTTTTTGGTTCGACAGTTTGCTTCTCCGGCTGTGCATTTTGCCGTATGTTCGAAACTAGGCCGCTTTTCCCCAGACTTGTATAGAAATTTCGCCTGAATTGCTGAGAAAGGTCCCGAATTCAAGCAAATTTGACGTTTTTGCCCGATTCTCCCTATCAAAAATTTGTTCGTCCTTAAAATACCACCATTGTACTGCCCGATCACTTTCAATCATCGAAAACGCCGTAAAGGCAGTTTTTGCCAACCTATGGCCAAAAAACCCCTTACTCCCCTACAAAATCGAAATGTTTGTGTCACAGCAATAGGTCTTGGCCCGTTATATCCCAAACCACTCTAACCCAAAATTGGCCAATTTCAGCTACTTTTGCCGTATCTTCGAAACTAGGCCGCTTTTTCCTAGACTTGTATGGAAATTTCGCCCGGAACTACTCAGAAAGGTCCCCGAATTCATGCTAGACAAAAAAAAAATTTTGAGGGAATTGGACGTTTTTCCCCAATGTTCCCTATCAAAATTTTTTTTGTCCTTGAAATATGATTATTTCAATCATATCATCCGACCACTTTCAATCATCGAAAGCGCTGTAAAGGCAGTTTTTGCAAAACTGTGGCCAAAAAACCCCTTACTCCCCTACAAAACCGAAATGATTGTATCACAGCAATAGGTCTTGGCCCGTTATGTCTCAAACCACTCTAACCCAAAATTGGCCAATTTCAGCTACTTTTGCTCTCAAACCCTTTTGAATATTTGAATAAAATACTAAAAACATTCAGATTTACATGAAGGTCACGTTTGTGCCATATTTCCATTTCAAATTATATATATTGTGATCGGATGTGCTTTCTAGTCAAACTTGAATTACTTTTTGTCGTTCTTGCTAGAGAGGAAAATGTTTTTTGCATGAATATTCAGTTTTGTTCTGATGCAAATAATGCAAGAGAAATAATATTGTTTCTTGATTAGCCACCTTATTCAACGTATTTTCTATTAACATAAAAAAGTAAACTATAGTGTAAGAAATACTATTTAGAAAATTCAATTTGCAGACAAACACAGCCATCAAATCTAAAATTGCCTTAAATTCCCTAAAAAAGATATATTTGAAATCAAACTGAAATAAAATTTTCGCGACCAAAACACTTGCTAATTTAATTTCAATCAATCGGTTTGCCTACCAACGTAACATAAAACATCTACACGTGAAATATGTATAAACGACGCGCATAGATCATTTAGCATCATAATCTGCACGCAGCATTCGTACATAGTAGCCCAAGTCAATTACAATGTTTACTTGTGCTACTTTAAATCGTTCATTCACACCGGTTTTCATCGTTCGAACGATTTTCTTCACCTAAATGACGTCAATTCATATAATTTATCAAACTTATTGCCCCTACACGCTATCAAGCTTTCCCCGCCTATGAACAAAAGCAATCAATAAAAATGGCGATCGGGCGATTTGACACATGTTTTATTTTCGTGTTTTCATCAATTAAAAGTATAAATGTTTAGATTAGTTAATTAACAGTGCGAAAGTAATAAGTGTTTTGCACCAATTACACATAGGATTTCGCTCTAGAATGTGTGATGTAAGTACAAATTCAATTTGAATCAATGTACCTCTTTTTACCGGATTTAGGATATAAAGCTTTCGACTTGTGGAAAGAAATGGTTGTTAAATGTGTGCAAGCAACATTTTCGACCTCCCCTTACAAAATAACATCAAATTTCATTCAGAAAATTTGATTAATTTTGAAATTTGTGCTCCATGTGACACATATTTTATTTTCCCTGCTATTCCAACTAACCCGAAAATCGACCATGTTCACAACAATAGAAATGTATGGAAATGTTTGTTTACATAGAGAGTCAACAGCGCAGAAGGGTATAGTGTGCGGCATTGAGGGGAAAGCTTTTTTGCAGAGAGTAAGTTGCATATGTAGTAAAAATGCTTCATTCACGTACGGGTTCATGGATTATCATTGCGTGTCCATTCTTTATATGTCTATGCATTATATACATCGCATCCAAATGAACGATGAACGTTAGCATTACATCTGTTTCTCAAAAGCGTACTACAACGCTCGAAAAATTACACACAAAACACCGACTTTCTGAAATATTTTAGGTATTCGACTCTTTCAATGCGTTCTGCCCCACTTCCGTCATTTTCACCAAAGAGTCGAATGTTCAGTCGAGACTAGTGATGGGCGTTTCTGTTGTTTTCAGAAAACGAAAACGAACTGTTTTTTCCAAAAACAACTGTTTTTTGAAACTTTTTGAAAACTTTTTTCACTCGACCAGCAGCAGTTTGATACTGGGTGTTACCATTAGTGATGGGCGTTTCTGTTGTTTTCAGAAAACGAAAGCTATTTGGAAAAAAAACAGTTTGAAAAAAACTGTTTTTTTCAAACTGTTTTTTTCAAACTGTTTTTTTTCAAATAGTTTTCGTTTTCTGGAAAAACAGAAACGCCCATCACTAATGGTAACACCCAGTATCAATCTGCTGCTGGTCGAGTGAAAAAAGTTTTCAAAAAGTTTCAAAAAACAGTTGTTTTTGGAAAAAAACAGTTCGTTTTCGTTTTCTGAAAACAACAGAAACGCCCATCACTAGTCGAGACAAGGCAGCAGTTTCAGCATATTCAACGTTTTAATCTGCAATTTACCGCCGTTATTCTGTCCCATAAAGTACTCGATGCTGCCATTCAGTTGCGTCATATTTATTTTATTTATTACAATTAAACAATTATACAATTTCAACTTTAAATTTTAGCCTTTTGCCAGATAAAAAGGATTTTACCTACATTTTCAAGTGTTAGCCACCGGGAAGAGTACGAGAGTATTTTTCACTTGTATTTTTCATTTGGGTACACGTCCATTCATCCAAACGTTGTGTACTCGTACTACCGTAGATTATTTTGTGCATGATAAAATATGAACGTGAAAAACGCCCTCTGAAGGAAATGAAAGAAAAACTTGAATGAATGTGCTGCAGGCATCATAAAGCAACTAAATATATTTTGAATATAACGATCAGAGAAGAGGAGTCATGCAAGAAGCGAAGTAGCAGAAAATTGAAAACTCGAGGGCAAAGTGTTTACAATAACTCAGTGTTGGACAGCATGGAAAAGAAGAAGAGCCTTAATTTGGCGGAATTATTTTGCTTTGGAGTGGTAGTCCTGGCGGGATGATTAAGAGGGCGGATCAAATTGGAGTTTCAAGTCTTTTGCGGTCAAGCTGTTGGAAACATCTGAAAAAAGTCAATGGAATTGCACTTGCAATCGGTGAAAATACGAAAGATATTTTTATGCATTTTATAGCACTTGCGGTACATTAATTTTACGATTTCTAGGAATTTTCATTTATGCAAGTTCTAGGCTGAGTGTAAGTGGATAAATGGCTTAAGCTGTTAGAACTAGTTTAATATTTAACATTGGTCAAATAAAGTTGTTACTGAATAATTTTTGAAAATATGCTGTGTTGGATTGCATTGCGAAAGCTTACATTTAGTCATAAAGGCTATCAATTTGTGAACACGATTTCCTTCTTGTTTATAAATTAGCATACACAACGTCTATCGTCTCTTATACATATCAAAACAGAGAATATTTGATACGAGAAACTAGATCGTTTTGCGGAGTTAGCCTTCGAAAGACGAATCAAAATAGAAATTGTTTTTGTGGGAGGATTAAATTGAAAAAAATTTTTTTTTGTGCTGGTAGGCACTATGAGCTGATGTCTGAAGAGAATCAGTACATGCTTTTGAAACTATTTAGTTAAAATTTTTCAATTTTAATCTTCACGTAAACTTTGTTGGCCTGGAAAAAAAATATTGCTCTTGAATAATTTGGCCTAGTGATGGGCGATTGCGAGATATTTTAACAATCGAGATAATCGCAATCGGCGCCACAAAACAATCGAGATAATCGCAATCGAGAGAACAATCGAGACAATCGAGACAATCGGGATAATCGAGACAATCGAGCGATTCGAGATAATCGAGACAATCGAGCGATTCGAGATAATCGAGACAGTCGAGCGATTCGAGATAATCGAGCGATTCGAGACAATCGGGGCAATCGAGACAATCGAGACAATCCAACATCTCGCAATCGATCATTCGGTCGGTCAAGTCATCGACAATCGGTTGATGGCAATTGAGTGAGCCATAAAGCACGTTTCGTTGGCGCAGCCAATAAAAAAATGTTCAAATATTTCAGCAAAAATATTAAGTGTTATTATTTGATCAAACTGCAATTTTTTGGGAAATATTGATGTATAAAAGGATATGTTTATCTTAAGTTAAAATTAAGATATCTTTAACTCTTTAGTGGCAGTGGGCATGTTAGTGTATAAGCACACCAGTATACACAGTACGCTTGTAGAACCGCTTGTGAAGAATAGATGTGAATGGATTGGATATACTATTTAGTAGATTTTTTTACGTGTGCATACATATGGAATGTAATGATCAGATATGGATGGAAATTTGTATGGCTAGCATTTATCATGTATAAATGGCTGGTAGTTTTGCTAAAACTATTAAGTCTGATCAAAGTGTATGATCAAATATTATATGAAGTTGAGTTTTGTCATGCTGTTAAGTATGTTAAAATAAAATCTGCTTTTAGATAGTGCAGTTTGAATACATATTGCGAAACGAATTCGAAAATTAGTTTTCTAGCGGTTCAGGTGCGCTAGAGTTTTTTCACATAGTTTGTTTCTTACACACTAAGGTATTACCCAGCCTGTACAATAGCTGGAATAACCCTGATAATAATTTGCTTTAACACTATTCTAAACTGAATTGTGACTTAATTTTTGCCTAATTACAGTGAACTTAGCCTAGTTAGATCTAAATATTGAATCTAAGCCCTTCTGTTTGTCGAAAGGCCCACGTAATCGAAAATAGCATATGTATGCTGCCGCTTCAATGCAATTATCGTGGGGCCCATAAATGGCTCATCAGGGCCACTTGTACGCCCTAGTGTCCGAATCAGTCCGTTTTCATGTCCGTCTGGATACAATCGCAAAGGATACAATACGGAAAAGAGTAAAAATGATTTCATCCACTCTTTTCAGCGTTTTCCTATTGGTTTGGGTAAATTCCACGCGAACAGCTTCCTTAAAATTTTTCAATGCACAGAGCTCATGCTCGCATACACGTTTTTTAAGATGGTCCGACCAAAAATAATCTCATCTGGATTAATAAAGGAAGTGAGCAAGTCATCAAAGTTTAAAATGAGGCAGCCAGGAAAGTGAGAATGAATAATTGATATGTGTAGGCCGTTGTCCTTTGCTGTCGCGACCATGTACATATATGTATAGTACGAACATACGTTGTTGTTGGAGAAGTCGATCATCCCCATTAAGCACTCCAAGTTCACGGTTGCAGCATTTCTATGGATTTCTAGATTTCCGGTGACCGGTAACTTTCACTGTACAGCTGTGCAGCGGTGTTTCATATAAATCTTTTGAATATTCACAAGTACAATGGCGACCGTTCTCTTGATTCACCATTGCATTAAGATGAGGGCTTCATCACTAATGAATAAAATAAGATTCTATCTCATGTGTAAAGTTCAGGCACTGTGCGTAGTCACTGGTCATCAAACGTCCCCACTCTATAAAGGGCGAAGATATTTTATCACTCTTCTAAGTCACTAGCCATTTTTACCATTTTCTAGCGTTTGCTTCGTCTTGGTGGCATGAAATGGAAATTTTTCATTGATTATTCTTTAATCGGACTATTAATGAAGTCATGGTTTACGACTAGTGATTAGATAGAGGTATTGCATGATTGCAGCCTTTGCTCTGATAAATCCTGAAGAAATAAACTTTGGGGAAGTATAGTTTCTTTAAAATACTTGCTTTGAACGTCACAAAGTACTGTGAGTTTTTTGTGAAGTTTTACTGTGACTGTCTTGTGGATCACCTGGAACTTTGAGAGGCAATCTAGTGAGGCTGGCATAGACTACGAGCATAGAAAATAATCCAAAATGAAAAACTATGATCGATTTAATCTCATTCCGTTCTATTTACCAAATGACACTTATCATATATGACAAATCACAATTTTTTTGAGTATTCAACTGCAAATATATGCAAATTAAGAATGATGTTTAAAAAACTCATGTATTTGAATGCTCAGACTGAACTTAGTCCTAATTTGTTCTTCACAGTATAATTTTGAGTTGCTTAGCCTATACACTAAACATTCTTGAAATTATTGTTATACAATACAGTTAATTATGATTCATTGAACTAAAAAATATAATATGGATCTTTTGAAAATGTTTAATATGTGTCATATGTATGATTAGTATTTTTACTGTATCCACAAATAATCTTGTGATTATTAAATATATTCCTTATTTTATTCAAATTTCGCTTTTCCAACAACTTTTGCGTGAGATTTACAAGGATTTTTGGGGGCTTTTGATTAATATTTACTTCTTACTTTGAATTGCATGCCATTGGTACCTAGCAACGGTTCATTGGACGAAGTTTCAACGAGTTTGGAACTTTTTCCACGTAGTCAACTCCATTTTTTTCTTACAACAGTGGTGTTACTTTTGCACAAATACACCTGAAGTGCCAATTAAATGTTATTTTAGAAAATGTTGCATGAGAAATTTACCAATACTCTGTTCTCTTTATATTTTTTGCTACCAAGGCAATTAGAATTTACTTTTCTACTTTCTATGGAATATTTTGTTACATAAATGTCTGCATTATTGTAAGCGAATATATACATATGTAAAAAGATTGTTGAAAAAATATCATGTTTAGAATTCTATAACTAATATAAACTTATTTGGCCTAAAACATAGGCCCTGTTAACGGTAAAAAAAAATCACAATTCTGATTTACGCGTGTCCTATTGATTAAGTATATAATTGAAAGGATTTGCGAAAAGAATAATAATGAGAATAAATCAAAGAATGTTTTTATGACATTGACGTCATTATGATATTTGTGACACCTTTTACAGTAGTTAGATTCTTTCATTATCATGTCGAAAAATCATTATTATTTTTGTTCGATTTAGCTCTGCTTAACATTCATTCCTTTTTTTAAATCTAGTCGAAGTTTACGGTCTTTGATTTTTTTTAACCATTTATTCTTATTTTCCTGTAACAGTTTTATTGCAGTAAAATTTTCAAACTCAGTCCCAATATAAAAAATTGACATAGATGTAAACTTACAGTCATAATTATTACAGGTACTAAATTTCACCCACGTTGGGCGCGGACTTGGCTATACAAGTTTCGTTTGATTTACTTGTGTATATTTTGATGAAGCTTGACTAGTAGACTGGTTAAGGTGTTGAATGCTGATTTATTGTCCAAATCTGCCCATGAGCGTGCTTGATGTGCACGTAGCTCCAAGCAGGCATCAAATTCAAATCGGGTGTGGAACTTGTCACTCCACACTCGGAAATATTGATTTTGGATGAAGTCTGTACCGATTTCAACGTTCAAATCTAATCAACATCAAATTACATCAAATTGTTCCTTTTATTGGCCCTTGAAATAATGGGTGCGTTATTTTGGTTCGATACATAACAGAATAGAACTATGCCGCAAACACAACGATCTGATATAAAACAGCAGTGCATTCGCTAAAACTGACATAGGTTGCTATATTTGCTGTGGTACCACAAAACAGCTGACAATAAAGGGAGAAAATAACGAGTATACACTACCACAATCGAAAGAAAATAGATAAAGAACTAACAGAAAATTATCTCTTTTAACTTTCTACATGTTAAATTTCGTAATTTATTGACATTTCTTTATCGAGCGATGTTGGCATTAAATTTCTATGTGGGAATAATTTTGCAATGACAGTTAACAACAAATATTTAGGTTTCGAAAATTTAAAAGGTTTTGAGGATGGTTACCATACATTTTATTCACTCCTATAACTTCCAGCACAGCCATTCAATCGAAAGGAAATTCACAGGGTGGATTTAACTTAACGTGAAGCAGCTATGGTGCTAACGCATTATTGTCAGTACCAGACAATTTTGTAAATATTGCACCAACAGATGCTTCCATTTTGTATTCATATGCAAAGCATTTACAATAAAATAAGCAACCGATATTTGAATTTTCCGAGTTTTGGAAATTTTTCGGATGGCAACCCCAGCGATAGTTTAATCGCTGAAACTTTCGATGATATCTTTGGATGAAAACGAAGTTCAAAGGATAGGTTGATTAAGCACGAACATGTTATAGTATATTGAATGTGATCATGGTTCCCTTCTTGTCTATAAATCAGCATAGACAACGTATATCATCTCTAAAGCTTATCGAAGCCGAGCATATTGAAACAGGAAACTCGATCGTTGGGGAATCAGCCTCCGAAAGCAGAATCAAATTGGAATTGTTTTTGCGGGATGATTAAAATTGAACAACTTTTCATTTACAATAAAAATTTTAATCTACATTGTAAATTCTATTTTGACAAAGTGGTTTCGAAAGTATGCACTAATTCTCATCAGACACCAGCACAAAGTGCATACTTGACTGGCGTGACCACTTACAGCTGGAAACCATTAATTTGTATTTACGCTAGTTGTGACAAATTTTAACATCTCCGACTTATATCCATCGATATAATTTTACTTGTAAAGGTTATTGAATGTGATGCTTTCGGAGGCTGATTCCACAAAACGATCGAGTTTCCCGTTTCAATATGCTCGGCTTCGATAAGCTTTAGCTTTATGCTGATTTATAGACAAGAAGGGAACCATGATCACATTCAATAGCCTTTACAAGTAAAATTATATCGATGGATATAAGTCAGAGATGTTAAAACTTGAAGAATTAAATTAAAATTTAAAGAAGCTAGTGAATAACATGTGTTTACTAAATTTCCCTGCAAAATTAAATTTTCCCCCTTGTTACATTTTTCTTCATTTTTACAAATATAAGTTTGATAAGCGTATTTACTCAGTTCAAAGCATTCAATGCGGTCGGTATCTCTAATCGGGGAACAATTCCACGCACAAATTGATTCAAATATTCAACTTGTAAACTGTATGTCAAATAATCGTGTTTCCGAGAAACCTCAATAATGTTGAAAAAACTGGTGCTATTCTCAATGATATCGAATATCAAACAATTCTAGAAAACATAATTGAATTTATCGAAAAAAATCATAAGTCACGAGGCTTCCATGAAACTCTGTCATGCATAGAATTTTCACCAAACCTTATCGCGACAATAAAAATTGAGTTTTTTTTTTACAAAATTCAAATGGGATAAAGTTTCCATCGAAAAAAGTAAGCACGTATGCATGTATATTGCTTCTGTTCCGTCGTAAATCGTTTGGAACTTGTTTAAAGCTACAAAGTTGGCACCCATTCTTTCCAAGTTTTTTTTAGAACGATATTACTATGGGTTCATCGCAAGTAAAACTAATATCCAGAGCTGAGCTCGTTCATTGAACAATAGTTTTATGCAAGTTTCGTCCTTTCAGTGCACGAATGGATGCAATTTCTCGTGAGGCTGTCAGGAAAAAAAGCAAAAGAAGTAATGAGTGGTAAGACTTTAGTTAGAATATATAAGCAACTTACCGAATACTGTTTATAAGAATGCATAGCTTGTCAGGTTTAAAATATCAACCCAAATTCTGTTAAGTAAAGCCTTAGTTTTACATGCACCCACTTATGGAAGCGATAAGAAGGTCTATTTTTTTTAATGAGAGAAACGGTTTCAAATTTGTAAACTAATAAATAATAAACATACTAATGCAGATTCCGGAGCAGCCCAGTCAACATCTTCCTCTTATCCTAATTTTATTCGTGGTGAAGACTACACACAATCCACTACCACCGTAGTTGATTCACAAAGTCCTTCCAGAAATACATTACAATCTGCATCTAACTTTTTAGACCCGTTATTGCCGCCACATGTGAAAGCCACCATTACATCTAGTGCTGACCTGGAAAGTAGGTATCTACTCTCTCGGCTAAGAGATTGTAAAATATATGACAATGTTCGTCTCTTCCTTGCTTACATGCACAATGCCAGCGATTGTGCATGTTTCGAGGGTAAAACGAAAACCCACTTGAAAATTATGATCCAGCAAGAGGGTCTACCAACTGACTTTGATTCCCTTAATATTCTTTTTATTCGGTACCACGAACAGCTTGGAGTATCCTCAGACCAAGTAAAAAATGACCTGAAAACCTATGCCTCACACGTTTCCTCAAAACATATTTTTCACCTTCAGAGAGCAAGGGAGGATTTTACCAAGTATCGTTCCTAACCAAAAAGCATTAACAGATGGCCTCAAACTATTTTACCACAATTGTGGTGGTATGAGAGGCAAATTAAATAAACTCTACCTTGACGCCAAATCTTGCCAGTTCAATGTACTTACTTTCACAGAAACCTGGCTAAAAGACTGCCATAAAAACGAAGAAATACTGGATGGCTCCTGAACCATATACAGAAACGACCGCAATTATCTCCGTACTGGACAGGCTAGAGGTGGTGGTGTGCTCATAGCCACTCTTAGCTCCCTGTCGAGTTAAATGGTTGAAACCAATTCAGATAATCAGTTTGAGCACATAATTATCAGAATATCTTGATCCAAAAGTTACCTTTATATTGGAGCTTTCTTTAATCCACCTAATTCAGACGACGCTGCGTATAATGCTGTGTCAGAAATTATTTCTTCTCTAGTATCATCTCTTAAAGATGATGATAACATTATAGTACTGGGAGATTTCAATCGCCCAAATTTAAAGTTCACGGCTGATGAAAACGACACCAACCTTCTTCCAGTAAATATTATTGACTCATCCAATCTAAATCTTGTAAGTACATTTTACAGCAATGATCTGCAGCAAAGTGCACCGACTTCTAACCAAAATGGTAATTGGTTAGATCTTATCTTCACTACCAGTTACGACGATGTAGTGGCTACTCCGACTGTTGACGCAGAGCATCTTTTCTCCAATACTCTTCACCACTCTGCCTTTACAGTCGAGCTATCCATATCTGATCCAATAACTTTACAATCGTACAACAATTCTGTTGTATATGACTTTCGTAATGCTGATTATGATAGCATTAACCATCATTTGAGTAATATTGACTGGAATAGTACACTTTTAACTTTAGAATTGAACGAAGCAGTGTCTCTATTCTACCAATTGGTTTTTCATGTAGTTGAAAAGTATGTTCCCAAGATTAAAAAAAAAACAAACTGTCTGAGCCATGGTTGGATAGAAATCTGAGGTGTTTACGAAATCGGAGAAACAAACTATATAAGATTCTAAAAAACAATAGCAAGATATAATGACTTAGCTCAGGAATTTTTAAGAAAGTCTCGCGAAGCATATGAAAGCTATGTCAATATAGTTGGCGAAAACATAATTCACAATCCTAAGACTTTTTTCGACTTTGTGAACACCAAGCGAAAAGCTTCTGGCTATCCCACTTTGATGCAAAAAAACAACTTAGTTTCTTCTGACCCACAGAATATATGTGACTTCTTTGCCGATCATTTTCAGGAAGTTTTTTGTCATCTCAGCGGCTTGCCTAACATGCTACTGTCCCAAACACCTCAGCTGTCTATTGTTGATGCAATATATTTAACCAGAGAGGACATTACTAAAGCTATAAGAGAGCTTGACATGAAAAAAGGGCCTGAACCAGACCTACTTCCTCCAAGCTTCATAATTAAGTGTGCAGAAACGATTATTTCACCCCTACAGATGATTTTCAACAAATCGCTGCATTGCGGTAAATTTGCTCATTTCTGGAAGTCTTCTCATCTTACACTGATTTTTAAAAGTGGCGACAAACGATCGGTTGAGAATTATAGAGGCATCGCCATTTTGTCTGCAATACCAAAGCTGTTTGAAAAAATAGTTTGCGAAAAACTTACAATTGTTGTTGACCCTCTTTTAAACGAACAACAACATGGCTTCAGAAAAGGTAGGTCCACTACTACCAATCTTATCATAAGGATTTCAAATGTACTTTGCGATATGGAAAAAGAACGTCAGGTTGATACTATATACACTGACTGCAGCAAAGCTTTTGACCGTGTCAGCCATGATGTTTTGAAATTTAAGCTGCAAAAATTTGGCATCTCAGGAAATTTGCTAAACTGGTTGGATTGTTACTTAAGAAATCGAACATAGCATGTAAAATTCCAAGGTTTCATCTCCAAAAAAATTACCGTTTCCTCTGGGGTATCGCAAGGAAGCCACCTAGGGCCGCTTCTGTTTAATATTTTTATTTCGGATCTATCGGAGGTGCTATCAGACATTCCACATCTTTTTTATGCGGACGATCTCAAGATGTACCATACTATTCAATCGGAATCTGACTCAAAATTTCTTCAGTTAAAACTCTTATCGCTTGAGGAATGGTGCGTACGAAACAAACTTATTCTTAATATTGACAAATGCCATTCCATAAGCTTTTCCCGTAAAACCTATACAGTAAATTTCGATTACCGCCTGAATAATCAGCTGCTGAAGAATGTAGATAGTGTTATAGATCTCGGTGTCGTTCTGGATAAGAAGCTTCGCTTTAACCTTCAATACGACAATATAATTGCAAGAGCCAGCAAGCAGCTGGGATTTATTAAGAGGCGCGCAAAAGAATTTAAGAACATATGGGTCACAAAAACTCTGTACATATCTTTAGTTCGTCCTTTACTCGAATATGGGTGCATCGTCTGGAATCCTACTTTCAATATTCATAGCGATAGACTAGAATCTATCCAAAAGCAGTTTGTTCTTTTTGCTCTGAGAGACCTATACCATCCACATGATTTTGAAAGCCTTCCATCTTATAGTAACAGGTTAAGTCTCTTAAATCTGAAAACACTTTCTTCAAGGAGAACGTTATTGTGTTCATGTTTTATTTTTGATGTGATTAGGGGTTTGATTAACGTTGAATACATTTGCAATAAAATAACTGTCAATAATTCTGCAAGACGGACTAGGCACACACGTCTCCTCAATGAATACCAGCACCACACAGTTTATGGTGACAGATAGCCAATAAATAGATGTTGTAAAATATTTAACAAATTTTCCCACTGCTATTCCCCGTCTATCTCTAAAGTCAGGTTCAAAAGCGCTTTAAATATAGCGCTGAATTCCTAATTCCTTTATTTTCTTTCCTTGGAATTTCCGCCTCAAATTGACAACCAGACAAAAGTCTGGGAAATATTATCATGTTTTATTTTAGTTTAGCTTGAAAAAATGTAAAAATGTAAATTTTTATTTGTTTTATGTATACATCTTGTTTGGTTTGAAATAAATAAAATGAGTAAAGTGATTGTTCCGCAAGTTGGCCAACTCCAAATCATTTTTGTTTATATCTTTTTTTTGTTTCACAAGATAGTTTAAACTCGGTGAAACGACATCTTAACAAGGTACAGTGACTGCAGTTGCAAGTATTGCATTTTAAATTTCGTTTTAATGAGTTGAGTTGAGGATACTAATTGATGGCACTCATTCTTTTAAGAGAAGAGACAGTAGCTTCGAAAAACCTGCACTTGTGGATGCTTCATATTCTTGAGCTATGCAATCCCAACTGATATGGGAGTCGACCATTGTTTTCAACATTAACGCAATGCAGTCATCTTCATTACTACTGGTGGAGATTTTCATTCAAATGGAAGCTAATTTATTTCGAATTGTCTCTTCAAAATTAAAATACCAATGATTTCACCATGCCAGAACCAGATATTAGCATTTCTGTCCCGACTTCCAACTTTATAAAATAAAATTAAAGTCAACGTGACCTAAAGATGAAGTTTTAGTTTTGTACAACATTCAATGCGTACCTGTTATAAATAGTTGAATTTTATTCAAGAGAATATTTATGAGGCATTTAGCTGATACTGGTACATATTTTTCAGGGAGCAAAATATTGACATGTTAGGATTACTCTCAAACAATTCTCTCGTTTTGAATTTTTCTCACATTGAACGCAGTCCTAGAAAATGTAATTGCGTATTTTAAATTAATATAATACTAACGAGAACTAAAATAAAAATTTGGGGAGGTGACTGAGAGAACTTATGCAACGATATAAATTACTGGCCATATAGAGTATAACCAGATTCAGTAAAACAATGTTAAAATCTTATGAAACTTAGGAAAAATTTAAGTAGGATTTCGGAAAATGGAGATAATTAAAGACACTTAACGGGGTTTCTTGGAAAATATTCTGCTATTGTCTGGGGTGTATACCGGCTCGATAGTACCAAAATTTTAGTGTGTATCTCTGAACTGAGCGATTCCTTGAGTGATATGCCATTAAGTTCGGAGAAATAGTATGCGTCGGAAGATCATCACTCTGCTAGCAAAGTTCAATTTTAGGGCATCATTTTCGTGATCACTGGATATAAACTCCTATGGTATCTTCTTTTCCCTTAAGCAATTTATTTTATAGTAAAACTAAAGTTTGAGATTATTAGATTGAAATATCGTGTTTTCGCGCCTCTATACAGAGTAGAGGTCATTCACCGTTCACAGCTGTATCATCTATGCTGCTTAGACTTCAGCAGCAATTTTAATCATCAATGTAATCATTGAAAGTCAAAAGTCATTTACAAGTTTATTTTACGAAGTGGGTATTTTTTAACGTTGCGGTATAAATTATTTCAAATTTTAGTTTGAATTTCCAGATGAGAGCTATTCACTAATGTACCAACTGCTAGAAAAACATTCGCTCACTCAACACCTTCCACAGGTGAACCCTTTCATCCATAGCAATAGATAGATCACTGTTGTATACATCACTAGTAGGCCAGTAAAATAATACTCTCTCTGCCAATTAAAACCAAGTGGAAATTTTCCGACGGAAATGTATTTATTGGTAGATGACAAACATAATGCAGAAAGTCCATTACAAAACTGTGTGCACAACAAAGGTAACTCAAGGTCAAAAGTCACGAAAATCAGTTTTTCTTAAATATTTTGCTGACGATTAGCTTTACGTGAAATAATGTTCACATCAAATTTACCCGATATCAAAATCTGCACAAAAGGTTCATAATGGAACAGCGTGGTACTTATACAACCGCCAACTTTTAGCGGCTTTAGCGGTACTATTTATGAATTGTATAGACTTAGGAAGAGAAAAATGTTTTATATTGAAAAAATATATATACATATTTATTTTGGGAGAAAAAGACTTCCAAATGTTTATCAGGGCTTTATGTTTTCAAAAGAGCTCGAAGGTTTTTATTGTATACTGACCACAATTTAACCTTTTATTATATTGGTGAGTTTACTTGTGACATTTTGCACGTTACTGGTTGTAATAACGTTGTTTCCAACATAATTTCAACTCATTTTTCCCTTCGTTACAATAACCTTGTCCCAAAAATCAGATATAACATATCAGGAATTTCAAAAGAACTCAAAATACACCTTTAATAGATAACAAATCTTTGGAGCCATCGTCGACAGTTTTTATAAAGCATCTGGTCCAATCATACGACCTAACATCCATTTAATTTTCAAAAAATTCTAGCGCATCAGAGCCGCTAGAAAACTAATTTTCGAAGAAATTGTCTTTGAGGGACAAAAAAATCTGGAAAAACGTAATACACTTTTTTGTAGAATCATATCAACCATTCCTTATCCAAAGCAACAAAACTCAACTATAACACAAATGACGAAAATGTTCAGTGCTGGAAACACTTTCCCAACGAAGCAGCAATAAGTTAACCATAACAAGCTCATACCTAAATGAACTTATCCTTTGAATTTCGTCCTCATCGGAGGATTTCATCGAAAGTTTCAGCGGTTAAACGTTGTTTGAGGCTGCCATCCGACAAATTTTAAAAACTCGGAAAATTTCAAAATTGGTTTCTTATTTTTATTGCAAATGCTTTGCATATGAGTATGTAATTTGAAGCATCTGTTGGTGCAATATTTACGAAAATGCTGGATGCTGGTTAAGCTGTGCTAGCAGCAAAGCAAAATATATACCAAATCTGCTTCATGTTAACTTAAACACACCCTGTGAATTTCGTTTCGATTGAATCACTGCGCTGTAAGTTAAACGTGTGAAAAGAATTTTAGAGTTAACACCCTCAAAACTTTTCAAATTTTTAAAGCAATAATATTTATTGTTGATTATCATTGCAGGATCATTGCCATTTGCAATTCTAATGACATAATCGCTTAGTAAAGAAATTCCAAAAATTACAAAAATGGTCATAGTTGGCAGCTCTTTCATGATTTTTGTACGAAATACCTACGACATTAGGTTCACATTAAGGTCAATTTACTGCAAGAACTTCGTTTTGATTTCATGACTGGACCGGTTATCGGTTATCGGAAAAAAGCTTTATTTTGCTGAGCAAATTTGCAAGATTTAGGAGACAAAAATCACCATAGCTGGCAATTCTGTTCTAATTTTCAACAAATGTTGTCTGGGGTAAAATCCAAATATTGTGGGAATTTTGTTTAAATCTGATGGCTAAATCGGAAGTTATAGGCCAAAAAGCTGTTTTTTTTTCTCAGTAATTTTTCAAGATGGTACCACTGCCATAGGATTGCCCGCATTTCAAAATCACTTCTATCAGGCCTGGTCCTAGTCAATACCAGCATGTCCTGTTAATTTCATTATGATCGCATAATCCGGTCGTCAGGTCTCGTGAACAGAACTTTCGAGTGCTGAAAAGAGAGGTAATTTGGTGATGGGTTACCGTTCTTGCGCAAATCGGAATTTTAAAAATTTTAATTTGACATGATGGACATAGATTAAAATTTATCAACCGCAGGAATTTTTGTCAAAAATCAAAAATTTTTTAGGAGGGTCAATGATTTGAAGGATTTTTTTTCAGGAGCCTGCCGTAGCAACAGAATCACCCGCACTCTCTTGAAAATGTATATGTGATAAGTTTTGGTCAACATCAGCACGCTTTGCGATTTCACGATGATCCAATGTTTTTGTAAGAAAAAGAAATCAAAATTTGAAAAAAAATCCTTGCTCGTTTTTAAGCATTTTGCACCCACCGCAGGCAAGCTTAGAACATAATAGATTTCCATTCCCAAACATTTGTTTTAACAAAAATTTACTCTGCTTGTAAATATAGGAGTACCTGAAAATTCACTAAAATGCTTGCCGCCGCCAAAAAGTTTAGGATATCTGAATTTTAATAAATTATGGACCTAACTACTATGTATATAGTATATATCTATGTCCTCCGAAAATTTCAGCTCAATCGAATCGGCCACTCCAGAGATTAACTCCCTTAATGATTTTGCTGATATATATATATATATATATATATATATATATATATATTTATATATTTATATATATAATTATATATATATATATATATATATATATATATATATATATATATATATATATATATATATATATATATATATATATATATATATATATATATATATATATATATATATATATATATATATATATATATATATATAATATAATATAAAGAAATATGAATTTACGGCGAATCGCGTTTAATACTAATTTTCTTCGAAAATCAGTCAAAACAGGTGTTCCGCTTTGAGCACAAAATTTTGGTTTTCGTGCTTCAGTCGTTCGCGTATCGACCAGTTAATGTATACCTTATCAATAATGTAAGATAAGCAAGCCTGTATCGATCTTTCCTGCAGCCTTAAAACATTGGTCTCCTAACAAACTGATAAAGTATACTTACTATGAAGCAATTTCTTTGGTCAGCTCTACTGCCAATGACTGCTTTTCTGTTCTATTGGGCACTTGAATCACTTGATTTGGAGCTCCCCCAATAAACTTTCACCGAACAAGGTAGGCACTTTGAAACATTTTCCTGACTCTTTTTTTAACACAGCGTATCACTCACAGGCCACTGGTGTCTTAGCAAGATGAACTTTTATACTCAAACTGGATATCAGGGCGCACAATGATGCGTCCTGGACGAGAACATTGCTTCTAATTTCATTTCACTAATCACTAATTTAAAAAGAACGTGCATGAATATTTCATAGGAATAGCAAACACAAAAGTAAATTTTAAAGCCTTTGGAAAACAAGTCGAAGCCGTTTATTTCGTGACCTGGTTCTTCATATTATCATTCATTTTATTAGTTTTATTACTATTATGAAAACAAAATTATAAGCTACGTCTAAAATATTGAAAGCTGTTATATTGATAGGCTGGCTCTTTTTTCATGACACCGCAGTAGCATAAAATTTTCGGTAATTAATTATATTTCATAATTCAACATCTGGTATATTTGTTTAAGCTCTTTTTATAAATTTTCAACACCAGCATGAAGATTTACGGACAACTGACACTCAAAATCAATTTGAATTTGAAATTAAACTCAAAAAAGCAATTAAAATTTCAGTTTATGTACACATTTTTGCATCAAAATTAAAACTACAAATTAAAAATTCATATATTTTTGTACATATCAATTAAACAAATTCGTCTCAATTTTAGATAGCTGAACTCCCGCTCAATTTGCGTTTTTGTATTTGTTCAGTTTACGGCTGCCTACTCGTGCATATGCAGAGATGTTCGTTCCATCCGAAATTTTTGACGCACATGCAAATCAAGAAGCAAATTCAATTAACTTTTTTGTGAGTGTTGAATCCAGCCTGTACAGCATTCTCGTTCAGCTGGAGTCCTTTATATTCATAGAAAAGTTGCAAAAACAGTTGAAATACTCTGTCTAAGCTATTTATGCTGCCATTTATTCGAATTTATGACCAACATACGTTTATGTGCTGTGCAACAGATCGAGCTTTTCAATTAGATTCACACAAAGAAAATCACTAACATTTATGGTGCAATTTTGTTTCGTTAACGAAGTTAAATTATTGTGAAGCAAATCAAATATATATCATTCTTTTTCGCTTTGACTACTGATTCGCTGTCTCAAGTCCTCAAGGCACATTTTGAAAACTATTTGGGGTATCCACCACTTGTATTCATCCACAATTCTCAACTTAAATTAAGAAAAATAGCCATTTTTTATAAGTTCTGTTACCAATAAAAATAATATGGTAGTTAACTTAAATACTTAATAAAGTTAGCAACTTGAAGTTAACTTAAATACTAAATTAACTTAAAGTTAAAATTAAATTAAAAATATTAGTTTAAATTAGAGAAGGTTGATAGTTTTTGAGACCTTAGTTTTCAATGCAAACACATTTTATTTCATCCATTTACACGAAAACTTTAAAATTATATAATTGAATTAAACGCAATTTCAACGCACTTATTATATTATCTATATATAATTCAGTTTCATATATTGATGAGTTTGATTTTAAAATCAAACCACAATCATAGAAACAAACAAACGATGTATTCTTACTATGAGTTCACTGTTTAACTTTCCGAATTACAACTTACGAATGTCAAAATAACCACAAAAACATCGTCAAATCTTCACGCGGCACTGTTTACTAAGCTCTTTCCATAAATAAATTTTAACTTAGAAAATACTTCACATATTCCAAAGAAATTTTGTGCCTGGAGTCGAACGTCACATAAAATACAGAGAATCAGAATAAATTTGCAATTCAAATGGAATGAATTCTCGTACAAATTTCCGTTCTTTCATTCTCTTCTTACAACTCTTTTCGAACTCAAGTACGAGTACATTTTAAACAAAGTCAATTAAACGAAGACACGGCTGGAGTGCCTCATTAAAATGGCGACAAGCAGACGGCATACGGCATACAGGACGATGCTTAATGTTTAGCACTATACGACAAAACGAACATCTGCACCAATTTACGGACGAACGGAAAAGAGCATATTATTGGAGACAATGATTTTATGTTGGAACTCTGTATAAATTCCTGCCTTTTCGTGCAACCTGCTAATTCTTCGAACGTTGTTCGTCCACTGCGAAAAAATTTAAGGTGGGAAAATCTATGGCGTGACCTTCGATGGTGGAATTTTAGTGAATGCTCTTGATTTAAATTGCTATTCAGCGAATTTTTTCGCAGGAAAATTTGTGTCACTGTCATTTTACATATCACGACGCGTTCGCTACACTTGACAAAACAAGGGAGCAATGTATGGTAATGATTCCTGAAAAAACAGAAACAAAGAAAAAAATTTGCTTTCAGATTATGATTCCGATCCACAGAGCTACGATCATGAAAGGAGATGGAGGGGAAACGTCAGTAATATGTCAAATGCATCTGTGATACTGTTGTCGTTATTTTCAAATTAACGGTTTTAATAAAATAAAGCCTTATGTTTTTCTGTGCAGTAGAGAGAAAATAAGCTTTTACAAACTGACACTTTAAATAAAAAAATCAGTGTCACTACTTTGGAATACCAACAATTTATCACCAGCTTATTTAATATTTTTCAGGATATGTAATTCATACAAAATTTTTTTTTAACTATAAAACACCCCCAAAAATTAAAACTTTGATTTTCAAATGAAAATTTTAATTTCTGGTTTTTATCAACTGAATAGTTTGGTCCAAGCTATTTCATAACTGATTTTTCCCGATTCTATCCAAAAACAATATTCTTTAACTGTTGTCTTCAAAAATGAATACGGGGGCATAAATATTCCTCATGAAGTAACTTCATACACAAAACACAGCGTCTACGGAGCGAAAAATTTAGTCTCGAATTACGTTTTCGTTTTATTTTCCTCCAGCACCTGACATTCTCTCCTCGCAATGACAGCTGTGAAGCACGTAGACCGGAAAACCATAGAGAACTGTCAAAATTCCATTACTTGGCATGAATTCAACTTAGACTTTTATATAGTTAGATAAAAAAAAACCCTAGCGTATCAGAACCGCTAGAAACACTAATGTTCGAAGAACAGTAGAGGATTTGTACAGATTTTGAGTGTGTATCCTACCACTACTTACTTTTCCCACTTAAAACTAATACACCCTAAGTAATAATAGAATCTATGCTTATTTTAATTTCGGTGACTTTAACGAAATTTACAGCAATAGAAAGGTGTTTGGGGTTGTCATCCGATAAATGTGCAGATCTCAGAAAATTTAAACATGGTTTACTTATTTAATGCTATCATTTATTGGAATGAAAATAACGGCCTAGTGCTGGCAGCCCTTTGCTAGCACCCTAGCAAAATATATGCCGCATCTGCCTTACATTGAAGTCAACCTGCTCTGCAAATTTTGTATTGACTCAATGACTGCAGTGGAAGTTATAGGGATGCAAAGAAATTTAGGGTTACCATTCGCAAAAGTTTTCAAATTTTCTAGATCTTAATATTTGGTGTTTATTACTAATGTTCGAAATTTTTGTTTGGTGTTT
>OX376374.1:60638654-60732481 GCA_947369275.1 Nemotelus nigrinus
TGTTTACTTAGGATATTGCACTATGCATCTTTCGACAGTTGTGAGCTCTTTTGTTCAGTTCAGTGAACGATGACTGAGGTACGGGCTGTGGCTATTGCAACTGCCTGGTGTGCGTTGAGTTATTTCAATCTGGGACACGCAAACACATGTTTGAAGTCCCGGCGAAAAATTCGAAAATTTAAATGAGCACATGCTACCCTCTCGAATCCCTTTGACTTGATGCATAAAACCGACTTCGCTTCCAGCGGCTGCGAGCTCGGACGAGACGGTCATAAACACTCAGGCACAGCAATAAAAGGATCATTATCCCTTCATAAAACAAACAAGAGCCGACGAGCAAACCATTTACACACGCGTGCTTGCCATGAAAAAAACAGCCGAGAATAGACAAGGAGACCATTTACACACAGTACTTGTCGTCATTTGGCATTCCTCGGCCAGAATGTAATTCCGGCATGAGAAAATCCGAAGCCTATTCTTGAAAGAGTATGCTCGTGCTGTGCGGAAAAATCTGTGTGTACTGAATAATTCCAATGTTGACTTACTTTCCGAGAAAACTCCTTTTCGTCCGTGTGTCGGTTGTATAGAATTCATGTTGCCTTTGTTTGCATTCGGCGTTTTAGGATGAATAAATGTGTATGTACATAGGTATGTATATATTTGCCTAAAGGATGGAGAGTGTTTAGGAGAAACTGCTTCCACGCGAAGAGCTCTGTTGTTGTGGCGACGAGTCTTAACCACGACTGGCTGTTGAACCAAAAGCTATGGAAATAAGCATGCTCTAATATTACCAATTTTCTGTATGCTCCTACTTTTTTCCAGATTACTCTATAATTGAAAATATTAGCTACAAAAATGTTCAGCGAATTTAGAAGAAAATTGAGTCAGAAGGCTGCAATCTTGTTGATTTTGCAACAAATATTTTGAAGAAGTGTGATAATTTAGTGAATAATTCCCATTTAATAACGTGTATATACGCAGTCTGAACACATTATTTTGCGTACTTTTAGCGTAGTTGAGTGCCGGAAACCATTAAAGTTGCTATTGCTGGCAATTGACTCAATTGGCATGTTGTTTTTTCCCCGAATCCAAATTCGGCGATATATAAAGTTCATCTTAAATTGCATTCTGCACTGTAAGTTTAATTTACCAAAATATATGGAATAGCGGTACGCTCTTGCGATTTATTCGCAGTGTTACTGATGCAATTTAATTTCGGTGAATTCATCGAAAGTTACAGCAATAGAAAGGTGTTTGGGGCTGCCATCCAAAAAATGTCCAGACCTTAGAAAATTTAAACATTGGCTGGGCTTACAGCGGTTAGACCAAATGTGACCTGATCTATAGCGTGAACTAAGTGAATTAAGCTGCTTACATCGACCTGACCTAAAATTTGGTCAGATAGAATTTAGTCCTCGTTTGTGCGCGACAGTTGTCATTTAGTTTAATTTTAGTTCATACACTACACTGAAAAAAAAAGTCGTGGTTGATTTAACTATTATTGATAGTAATGCAACAATTCATTCAAAATTGTCGAATCAACTGCGGAAAATGGTTCTTTCTACTCTGCTAAAATAGTTCATTTGCCCATACAAAAGTAGTTGACTTTGCTGACACAAAATATATCGAAACCTTCGAGGATTAACACAGTTGAATCCTCGAATTCATAATTACGATAAATAGTTGATCGACAGGAAAATAAGCATCAATTCATTTAACAACCCAAAATATTGAACTATCAACAATTTTCATAGTAAGCGAACCACTCTACAATTGTTAAATTCAACAAACATAATTCCATACCACAGACTATAGTCATTTACTATTTTGTACTATGTATAATGTTGAAATACCATTGTTTGTGGTTGCTTACTATTTTTGCACCACGGACGTTGTTTATTAACCACGCGTTATGGCGCATAAAAGTAATCAACTATTTTTTTTATGGTTGTTTTAACTATAGCCCATAGTTGACGCAAAAACAACTAAGGAAAATTGTTGATTTTACCAAGATTTTTCTTTATTTATTTTACCAAGATAATATACATAGTACAAAATAGTAAATGACTATAGTCTGTAATGTGGAATTATGTTTATTGAATTTAACAATTGTAGAGTGGTTCGCTTACTATGAAAATTGTTGATAATTCAATATTTTGGGGTGTTAAATGAATTGATGATCATTTTTCTATAGATCCAAAGGGTAAAAAGTAAGGACTTATTCCGCATAAATACCAATGTATCCTCAAAGTTTTCACGCACTGAAAGAAAAATCTTGGTAAAATCAACAATTTTCCTTAGTTGTTTTTGCGTCAACTACGGGCTATAGTTAAAACAACCATAAAAAAAATAGTTGATTACTTTTATGCACCATGACGCGTGGTTGATAAACAACATCCGTGGTGCAAAAAAAGTTAGCAACCACAAACAATGGTATTCCAACCATATACATAGTACGAAATATAGGCAGGGGAGGCGTGAATGCCGCAGTACAATTTGGTGAATCACAATGCAGCGACAAGGTCGCTGTCAATGCAACCAAGGCACCTACCAAAATTATTTTTTTTCTTTCGTATTGCTAAATCCTATTGTACGATGATTAGGTTGGCTTATCACAATACTCATCAGCCATCGCTTGTCTATTCCACCAGACCATTCAACCTAATTCAAATAGATTTCATTCTACCTAGTGGTGATGCCAACTGTTACCAAACGGCCTCCGCCGTTTCGAATTCAAACCCTGTCTTCTACCCAGAAGTCCAGGGCGACAGCCTCGGGTGGCTGGCTCACTTGTCGAGAGAAAGGGGTGAGTCCGGGCGCCACTCGTTTCTTGCCCTCAGCTGCCTTGATTATCCGCGCCGCGAAACGAGAATTCGGCCAGACAGTTCATTCGATTACGATATCTCACTATTTCCAACCACTACGAGAAACACCGCGTTACAAAATTATACATCGACTTTATTAACCAAATCTATACGGCGCCGCAAATTGAGAGAAATTTCCACTAATTCCTTAACTATTAGCACACTTCTATCTTAAACTAAACTTAATGATATCGCCACGTACCTTCGCCACTAACCATTCATTCGTTGAATTTCCCGCCTCGTATCGTTCGCTATCGTCGCTTCGCCTTTCGACTCAATATTTTCTTGAGTCGCCGCCTTAATCCATTCAACCTCGGCACCGCTATAGCTTAAGAGGAAATCGCCGTCTTCGCTTCAACATTCAATTTAATCGTTTCAGCACTCGCCGCCTGAGTCCATCCAACCTCAGAACCACTGTAGCTTTTGATGAAATCGCCGTCTTCGTTAGTTATTATTCGTTGAGTAGTTCTATTTCTCCACGAAGTTCGTGCAAATATCGCTTTCGATGCTCGCAGCAAAAAAGGATAAAATTAATCAATATATTATGTGCTGCTGGCTTACGCTCTGTTCACCTCCGAGTCTGGATCGAGAAGAACTCATTTTTCACATTCGGATCCCTGCAGAGCCTCAGTCCTGCTTGTACGACCCCGTTTTTGCGGGACTATTCCCATGTAATTTCGTCAATATTGCATTATACCGCCCTACCAGGGCAATGTCCTCTAACAGCGGTCATTGATCCTGAATTTGACCGCCTTCATTTGGCAACGCCACTTCAAGTCCTATTGTGAATTTTACCATCTTGTCATTTCAAGTCGCCTACCGTGAACTTCACCGTCTGTCACTTCGCAGAACATACTAATAAGCCGTTCACACTACACTCTAAATCAAGTAGATTTAGAAGCTGTCAAAGTTAATCAGGTAAGCGTTCACACTACCCGACGTGATTTAGAATGAGGAGATTTAGAGAGAGAAATGTCATTCGAATTTAAGTGTACAATTTTTTTTGCGTGAAGGTTGTTGAAAATGGTGCAGAAACTTGCAAGAGCATTATCTATTCATTTTGTACAACTCAAATTTTCCGTTTTTGGTCAGTTTTCTTTATTTTAGACCGAAATTCGAATGACATTTCCTTCAAATCTACCGTGCCTCTCACGGATGGAATTCAGCGCGCTCTGAGAACAATTCAGCCGGGAAAAATTCACAATAGTACCTGATTTGTACTTGATTAGCTCTAAATCTACTTGATTAACTCGGTCGGAAACCGAAAAAAATGTATGGGTAATCAGGTAGATTTAAGTTGATTTAGCTCTAAAGCGATCAGCTGATCGAAATCGCCTGATTTAGAGTCTAGTGTGAACGGGCTATTATGCTGTCGCCAGGTGAGTGTTTATTTATGTCCAATTCTTTTCAATTTCCTACAGTTTAGTTTGTGAGAATGACGCAAACATCGGTGGGACTCCCTGCATCTAACTGCCGAGGACAGATCCTCTATCACGGACCCGGACAGGGCGCCGGTAGATGGTCAGCGAATTGCTATCCCTGCTCTGACATCTTTCTCATGATCGATCGATCAAATTCCGACAGTAGATAGTGCGATTTGTCGGTTTTGCGTCCGAACTTGCTTACACTAGAATGGATCGAAACAGAATTGAAGTATGACGATCCCGTCCGTCATCGGATGTAGTTACTGCATTGAAGTTCGTACCTGACTCCAGCCAGCTTTTAATCTCGACGTCGTTGGATCGCACCGTCCGATACCAAACTAATGACCTAACATATCAGTCGCTAGTATACAATCCGTAATTTAATATACAACTCGCCTACTTCGCCGTTGTTTTCTCACATTTACATATGTCTTAGTGCAGCCGGGAACCGACCCCGTGATACCGTGACCCGGTTTCGCCGGCTGTTCAGAAACAAATTAACATCGAATTGAATGAAATGCTAGAATCCGGAGTGGTAGAACCATCGGCAAGCGCATGGTCATCTCCGATATTGTTGGTTCGAAAGAAGGACGGATCATATCGGTTTTGTGTTGATTTCCGGAAGCTGAATGCGGTGTCTGACAAGGATGCGTACCCGTTGCCATATATGTCCTCAACTCTTGATAAGCTGTGGAATGCTAAGTACCTGTCAACGCTGGACGTAAAGTCTGCGCAGGTACCTATGGCGAAGGAATCACAGGAATATACAGCTTTCACCGTGCCTGGGAGGGGGCTTTTTCAGTTTCGGAGAATGCCTTTTGGGCTACATAACTCAGGGGCCACTTGGCAAAAGCTTATCGATACCGTGTTGGGTCCCGCACTCGAGCCGTTCGTGTTTACCTATCTAGATGACATTATCATCGTAACCGAAACATTCGAACACCATATGGACGTGTTACGAGAGGTTTTCGTACGATTGAGGGAGGAAGGGCTAAAGGTATCCAAAGAGAAGTGTCAGTTCTGCAGGGCGCAGTTAAAGTACTTAGGATATCTGGTGGATGAAGAAGGCCTACATGTGGATCCTGAAAAAGTTCAGGCTGTCAAGGATTTGCCTCGACCAAAATCGGTCAAACAAGTTAGGCAACTATTGGGAATGGTATCCTGGTACCGTCGATTCATATCGGGTCACGCGACGATGGTGGCGCCTCTTAGTGACCTCCTAAAGAAGGGACGGAAGTTTTCGTGGTCAGATGATTGTGAACGGGCATTTGAGGCCTGCAAACAGAGACTTACGTCGGCTCCAGTATTAGCGTGTCCCGACTTCGACTTACCTTTCAAGGTACAAACGGACGCATCCGATGTAGGGATAGGAGCTGTCTTGAGCCAGGCACACCCAACTGGTGAAAAGGTGGTGTGCTACCTTAGCCGCGCACTCTCGAAGTTGGAAAGAAAGTACTCGGCTACGGAAAGAGAGTGTTTGGGTGTGTTATGGGCGATAGAAAAGCTCCGGCCGTACATTGAGGGCACACGCTTCGTTGTGATCACGGACCATCATTTTCTTGTGTGGCTCAACAAACTGAAGGATCCGACCGGCAGATTGGCGAGATGGGCCGTCCGCCTTCAACAATTCGATTTTGAAGTAGTGCACCGGAAGGGAAAGGAACATGTTGTACCCGATGCGCTGTCTCGAGCGATTGCGGAAGTGGGTGACATAGCGATACCCTCATCATCAGATCGGTGGTTTGAAAAGATGGTGAACAGCGTGCGGAACGACCCGTGTAGATTCGTCGACTGGATGGTGACAGAGAATGCGCTGTGGAAGCAGGTCCCAGCGCGGAAGAAGGATGGCAGAAACGGCCTCGTCTGGCAAAGGGTGATCCCGAAGACTGAAAGGGAAGTAATACTGAACCGATATCACGACGATCCGAAAGCAGGTCACATGGGTGTTACTCGAACGTGGTCGCGGGTTAACCAAAACTATTATTGGCCTCGAATGCGGAGAGATATACAGGCGTATGTACGGCAATGCAAGGTGTGTCAGGCCTGCAGGGTGGAGAGGAAACCCCCAATCGGTCTGATGGCTAGTAGGGCTGGCGAAGCCAAGTTACCCTGGGAGATGATTAGTATGGATCTGGTGGGACCATTACCTAGATCCGCGCGGGGGAATGTCTACATCTTGACGGTCGTCGATTACGTCACGAAGTACTCTGTAATATTACCGCTGCGAACAGCGACAGCATCAACTGTTTTCCGGCTGTTGCAGGAGAACGTGTTTTTGGTCTACGGAGTACCCAGGATCCTGATCTGTGACAACGGAGTGCAATTCAGGGGCAAACAGTTTAAGGCGGCGGTGGAAGATTTCGGGGTAAAAATATGTTAAAATGCGCTATATCATCCCCAGGCCAATCCAACCGAGAGACGAAACCAGGACATCAAGTGCATGCTAAGATGTTACGCCTCAGATAATCACCGCTCGTGGGATAAGTTTCTACCGAAGATCGCGTGTGCTTTACGGACGTATAAGCACGAGGTGACGGGGTTCACTCCTTATTTCATGAATTTTGGCAGGGAAATGATTACGTTCCGGGAAGAAGCAGAGCCCCCATCAGGCGCGCCGGAAGGTTTCTCCCCAACGAGAAATGCGGCGACGTTGGAAAAGGTGCGGGAGGAGGTCGAACTAAGGTTGAAACGAGCTGCAATCTCTAGTAAAAAACGTTATGACCTACGCCGTCGCCCCGTGAACTTCCAGGTGGGAGATAGGGTATGGAGGAAGAACTATGTTATATCCGATGCGAGTAAGAACTTTGCAGCGAAGCTAGCTCCGGCGTTCAGTTGTCCGTTCAGGATTAAGTCGAAAACCTCGACATGGACTTGCGAGCTGGTTGACGAGAGGGGTAAGGCCGCAGGCACTTGGCATGTGAAGGACCTGAAACAATATGTCGACGGGGGAGAGGATAACGCCAGTGGCGTGACCTAAGATTAGGCGGCCTAAGAAGGGGTGGAAAGGCCAGCGATCAATACATTAAGCGGTGGTGGTGGGATATATTATGGTATAGTGGAATAGACGGTGAAGGGTATTAGAGATAGGGTTAGTTTAGTCTTAGTAGATAGTTTTCTTGGTGGTGGGTTATATTAGGGTATAGAAGGATAGCCGGTGAAGGGTATTAGAGATAGGTTTAGTTTAGCCTTAGTAGATAATTTTCTTGGTGGTGGGTTATATTATTTATCGAATATGAGAAGGTCGTGGAAATACACACAGTTGAGGAAAAACACATAGTTCAACGGACGGTAAGGGACAAGCAGAGAATAGACCGATCAGGAAGCAGGTACAACTGGGAAGCTGACTAACGGCTATCATTAAAGGAACTCAGGAATATAGAGAGGAGCGTTATGTGACTAATAAAAAGATGATAAATAGGGAAAAAAAAACATACCGCAGTTAGAGTGAAGTGCCGCGATCGCCTCCAGGTTTTCCTTACTGGCCTCCTTTGTGTTCCTTGGTTGTGTTGTTTTCCCTTTCCGTGTAAAAGTCTGATGTGTCATACGTGTGGTAGTGTTGGCGTCCTAAAATCGTGATCATAGAAGGTTAGAAGATGGCATCACGAATGGCTCAAATACTTATACTAGCCAAGACTACTACATGAAATATATAAACAAGCGTGACAGGGTGAAAAGAGTAATCGTAGCGTGATTGTGTGAGATGTAACGGTCGGGCTCAGTGCCTAGCGGGCGTAAAGAGTGATTGAGAATTCAAATCGGAATTATAAATAACCGGAATAAGCTTCGCGAGTGTTTGGGCCTATCGAAAGGTCAAATAGCGAATCAGCACATAATCGAGAGTTAGATCGGAAAGAATTGTTAACGAGAATTCCGGGATAATTCTCTGGAGAGGGGGGTGATATCACGGGGTCGTTTCCCGGCTGCACTAAGACATATGTAAATGTGAGAAAACACCGGCGAAGTAGGCGAGTTGTATATTAAATTACGGATTGTATACTAGCGACTGATATGTTAGGTCATTAGTTTGGTATCTTAGAATGAATGGTTAGGGCAGGCCACGTACACACGAACGAGGATGTTGTTGTTGATGCAGCGATTCGCCGGCACCGGGCCAAAACAGCCGTGACTGAACTTCAACACCACAGCCAGCGCCCGTTCTGCCCCGACGTGAGACGAACGATAAAAAGACCCCGAGGCAAGGTTGGCGATGAGGGGTGAATTCTTCGAACACAAAGTCACAAAGAACCGAGGAACGCGGTCTCCGAGATACACAGGACGCGATCCGGGGCGACCGGACGTGACATACGACGCGGCGCGGCACAATCGACGGGTCGTAAATAAACGAAACAAGCATAAAATAACTTACCCGAAGAGACCCATGGTGCTGGGACAGATATGACACATTCTAGCCCAATATACTCCACTCGTTCATACGAGCAACATTCCTCCCAGTTAGACTAAAATGCATCGTCTATAAACCGGGGCATTGTGCACATACTTTGACGCAGGGAATGATTAACATCATCGTACAAGCGGACGGTGCGATCCAACGACGTCGAGATTAAAAGCTGGCTGGAGTCAGGTACGAACTTCAATGCAGTAACTACATCCGATGACGGACGGGATCGTCATACTTCAATTCTGTTTCGATCCATTCTAGTGTAAGCAAGTTCGGAACCAAAACCGACAAATCGCACTATCTACTGTCGGAATTTGATCGATCGATCATGAGAAAGATGTCAGAGCAGGGATAGCAATTCGCTGACCATCTACCGGCGCCCTGTCCGGGTCCGTGATAGAGGATCTGTCCTCGGCAGTTAGATGCAGGGAGTCCCACCGATGTTTGCGTCATTCTCACAAACTAAAATGTAGGAAATTGAAAAGAATTGGACATAAATAAACACTCACCTGGCGACAGCATAAGTATGTTCTGCGAAGTGACAGACGGTGAAGTTCACGGTAGGCGACTTGAAATGACAAGATGGTAAAATTCACAATAGGACTTGAAGTGGCGTTGCCAAATGAAGGCGGTCAAATTCAGGATCAATGACCGCTGTTAGAGGACATTGCCCTGATAGGGCGGTATAATGCAATATTGACGAAATTACATGGGAATAGTCCCGCAAAAACGGGGTCGTACAAGCAGGACTGAGGCTCTGCAGGGATCCGAATGTGAAAAATGAGTTCTTCTCGATCCATGGTAGGTATCACCGCTAGCGGTGCGGCAAAATTAGAAATTTGGCAAATTCTGCCGCTGCCGCAAACTCTGCCGCTGCCGCAAATTCTGCCACTGCCGCGAATTCTGCCGCTGCCGCAAATTCTGCCGCTGCCGCAAATTCTGCCGCTGCCGCAAATTCTGCCGCTGCCGCAAATTCTGCCGCTGCCGCAAATTCAGCCGCAGCCATTGTGCGCGTTACCATACAAAACAGTGCATTCTAATTTTTTGACTGCGCTTTGCCGCAGTCCACTGTTTTGCCACAGCGGAAAACGCTGTATTGTGAACAAAATAGCGTCATACAACGTAATATAAAGGCTTCACAGCATAACATGAATATGAATTATATCAAACAGCAAACCGAACGCAATTTTGCCGTGTATCATATGAAATTTCTATGATAGAATAGGAGCATGAGTATGAGGATTATGAAAAATCAACAGTTTTCCTTAGTTGTTTTTGCATCAACTGGGGCTATAGTTAAAACAACCATAAGAAAATCGTTGATTACTTTTATGCAGCATGAAGCGTGGTTAATAAACAATTGAACAATTGATTCATTCGGAGCATGAAAAGCGTCCAAATGTTGAAACCATTCTACTTTGCTTAGAATAATTCCAAAGACGTTGCTCACTGAATTACGTTTGTTGAAATCAACTATTGCAAAGTAGTTTAAGTACCATAAAAACAGTTGGTAATTCGAAACGTTGAAGTTTTGAGTGAATTGATGAAATTTTTTCTATTTATCAGCTAATTTTCGTGGTTATGAAACAATTAAAACAGTTTATTTGATGAACGTTGCGATATTTTTTGTATAACAAGAGCCAACTACTTTTATATCGTTAAATTAACTATATTAACATAGTAAAAATAACTATTTTGCTTAGTTCGTTTAACGATTTTGAATGAATTGTTACAATACTACTAAAAATAGTTGAACCAACCAAGAGTTTTTCTTTCAGTGCGAGATATAGTCACTGATGGTTTTTGATGATATAAACATATGTATATTTATATATATATATTTATATATATATCTATATATATATATATATATATATATATATATATATATATATATATACACATATATATATATATATGTATATATATATATATATATATATATATATATATATATATATATATATATATATATATATATATATATATATATATATATATATATATATTTATATATATATTGTTGCAACCAACAGAACTCTTTCAAGCCGCCGTCAGTGCAGCATAATTTAATTTTTAAGACCTTCTTCTTCAATTTGACCCACGAGCCATATTTTTGCCGACTAGCTCAGTCCGGCGTGGGCTTTGGGTCAGAAGAAGATCTTCGCGCTACAGCACGTTAACTATATAAATTTTTTTTTTGGAACAAATAAAAATTTTTCATTTCACCGCAAGAGCGGTTCACTTCCAAACCCTCTAGCGTGATTCTTATCTATTCCATAACTTAGGGCATTCCCGAATTCCAGGTACAGTCCCAAACACAAGTACCAGCTGATGGGACATTTTTCATCGGAACGTTTCATCTGTCAGAATGTCAGACGTTTCTGTACTTGTTGGCTCTTGATTTGGTTAAGGTGCAATATGGACAAATGTTCTTTTGTTGCAAAAACAGAAGATGAATTGATGCATCACTTTGGCGAACGGCATCGTATCATATTGAACGGAATGTATTTATGTTCACATTTTTCCTAAAATATGGGCACCGCTCAATTGAACATAAATTGCATTAAAAATCATCTACTGTACCATGGACCAACGATCGTCGTGTGCAATGTTTGCAATTACTACCATTACAATCGGAGTCGTGTTCTAAATCATATCGCCAGCTGTCATCCGTATAACTTCGTGACGCTAACGCGCGCAGCTCAAGCGGAACCAAGTCCAAATCGAAATTTTATACAACAAGAATGTAAGAAGTCCAGAAGATAATTACAAATGTACAATATGAGACGCGATTTTAACTGAATGCGAAGAACTGTTCCATCACATGAGAGAATCGCATCAGCTGAATGTGGGAGTCAAATGTGACGCTTGTCCTTTTTTCGACAATTCACAGGCAGAAGTAGACGCACACGCTAGAAAGTAAGTACAACAGCTAAATTTTTCACAATTTATATATATATATATATATATATATATATATATATATATATATATATATATATATATATATATATATATATATATATATATATATATATATATATATATATATATATATATATATATATATATTTATAAGGAAATTTGAATTTTTAGCCAAATCGATCTTAATACTAATGTTGTTCGAACATTAGTACTTTCCCATTTCAAAATTTTTCTACTTGTTTTTGCCTAGTTTTCAAAACTTAGCACGCACAGCAGGTTTCAAGTTTCCAAACCACCATAACCAAGCTAAAAACATTTTCAGTTTCTTTTTTTGTACTTGTTTGCCGAATATTTTGCTTTAAAGGTTAAATATATATGTTGAAAATATAATAAAACCTGACAACTTATGCACGCAAATATTGAAAGTTTCAGTTCCACCAAATAACAAAACCCAGAGGAAAAACCACTGAATTTCTGTGTTGAAAGTTCCCATAGTTACTTAAAACCTTGTCCATACCCACACTTTGAATTATGAATTCTAATAAATCCGGTCTTCTCGCCTATTTCCTTGCTGCCTCACTAGCATCCTTTCAATAGTTTATTATAACATAGGAAAAAGTGGAACTTGACGCTGCGTTAGTTCCAAGGGATGAAAAAGGTACCCAAATAGTTTTCTGGCATCTATTCAAGCATGAATTGGGTATAGATAACATAGAGTATCTAATAATATATAAATCTTATATCGAAAGTTTGGCAGAAAAACTCTCCAGCCAAACATAAGACTTCTACATAAACCGATCCAATTCCACTGGAGAATATTGCGGATAATATTTCATTATATCGTGGCAAGGTATGCGAGTGACGAAATGAAGCATATGTTTCACTGTGGCAAATCTACCAGATATACATATCATACTTACTTTTAAGGTGGTAAAGATTTGTTCTCCGTTTTAATGAATGAGTGTTTCTTTGCTCAAATTTCAGGCTTTCTTCCAGCACCTTGTATGTGTGTACTCGTACATATATATATGACATAAAGAATCTAGCTGAGATTGACATCAGATAAACTTACAGATTAAATTTCTTCCTTTACATCACAAGTCACTCATCATCCGTGCAAACACAATGAGTTCCAAATAAAAAAGCATATATCTTAATGTTGAAACCCTCAAAGTAAGCAACAGAAAGGATTTGGCTTGTCCTTTAGCTGACTACGTGCCGCGCATCGTAAACCATGAAAATCATAAATTCAAGCTCCTTATTAAATCAACCTCTGACGCAGTGTCGTACAAAATATTTTTCTACATTTATGCTTTCAAGGGAGGCATAACACAATGCAACAAGTGCACTACATAAACGAGCTTGCACTACATTGAATTTTGTATTTGGAAGCAGCTAAAAAGCTTTAGCGTTATTTGTTTATTTAAACTTTATATGGTGGTTGCAGAGAAGCAACTGAAAGATATTAAGTCGTTTAACATTTTTCGAATCTCCTGGAAGATACTGCTACTAAAACTGATATCTAATTTTCCTTTCCTGGTAATTCAAGAGTCTACTTATTTAACTAATACCATGCATTTGAACAATTTATTTTGAATTAATTCGATTCGTATCTGATACAGTTTCCAGTTGCAGTTCAAATACCTAAACTCCCTAAACTATTTTGTTCTTCCGCATTGTAAAATCAACAGATATGCCTAATCACTACATCGATACTGAAATATCTGTTCATTTCGTCCAGATTATTCATTAATTGTATCAATCGAATATTTCAATTTATTATGGTTAACCGTATACACTCTGCATACCGATCTGCGGCGATAGATTATGTTCGAATATTTGCCCATGCAACGGGCCGCTAAAACACGTAACGATGTAATTACCGTCAACAAACTAATCAGCATGTTAGTTTTGAATCTCATTGTCAACGTTGCATTTACATGATTTCGGAACCAGGATCTGACCGAGTCCTGTGTTTATAATTTGGTCATATCACGTCCCATTAAAATTTCGCTCGTTTGATGATGTATCTGCAGGTGGCACGTTTGATTTTGCAATATTTTGGTGCTTTGTTCTTGAATCAAACGAGTGTTTATCGAAATGTTGCTGGGGCATTTCACGTGAAGCGGACAACAACAAAAAAATCGAGGTTCTGGATTTCGTTCATATTGTGCATAATGGTACTTCTAGAAGATATGAATGTGGATGCACAAGTTTTTGTTTCTATGAGGTGTAGTTGCCGAGCTATGAGCTTCTGAATAATTCACGAAATTGATAAAAGGTTTTTTTGAAAGCGGATTCTGAGTTTCAAAACAAAATCTAAAAAACATTAAACATATTGATTGGTAGAGAAAATTAGCTGTTCTTTCTAATTTTGAAATTAGATTTGAAAAACAAATTTTTTTTCCTGTGTGAAACCGGAAGTAGACACTTATACTCGTAATTTGAATAATTTGGACCAGGTTAAATTTGTTTATTTTTATAACAAAACAAAGCTTAAAGTATACTTATTTTATCATAAAAGTTTTAGAATGGGATGGCCAGTAGTTTAGGAGGTAGGTGAATTTCAATACATAAAAGTCGCATGGGGCGTGGTACCGGGAGCTTGATTATGATAGCTAGTGAGTGTGAAAGCAAAATATTTGTAGTAAAACTATTATATATCACTTGTATCACTTACATATAGAAGATAAAATATTAAAAATGCTAATGCTGATTTACTTAGTGAAAAAAAAGCTACTTGTGTATGGACAAATGAATTTATTTCACAATTTTTACAATTTTACTCTCGTTTCTTAAACTAGTTCTTTTTTTTAATAACTAGAGGTGTTTCTACGATCAGTTTTTTCCTGCAGATTCAACATAATTTATTTTCTGCTAATATTCTTGGCATTTTTCTTAGGTCTTTAGTCTACCGATGAAACTTCAAATCGAATAGATTGAAACATCGATAGCTGAACGGAGACATAATACATATAATTAAGACTCTTTAACTTATCAATGAAAGTAATAGTAATTGCAAGCGTTGAACAGCAACTCGAAAAATAACGGAAAATTTGAATTAGTCTGGCGTCAAGTATACTATGTATGCGTCATATATTTTAATTAGGTTTTTATGGTAAAATAAAACCTTTTTCAAATAAAAGATGGCACTACTAATCACATTTCAAATCAATTTTTGTTTTCGAGCCAACTAGCTGGCCTAAGCAAGCTCTCGGTACCACGCTCCATGCGACTTTTATGTATTGAAATTCATCTACCTCCTAAACTACTGGCCATCCCATTCTAAAACTTTTATGATAAAATAAGTATATTTTAAGCTTTGTTTTGTTATAAAAATAAACAAAATTAACCTGGTCCAAATTATTCAAATTACGAGTATAAGTGTCTACTTCTGGTTTCACACAGGAAAAAAAATTTGTTTTTCAAATTTAATTTCAAAATTAAAAAGAACAGCTAATTATTTATACCAATCAATATGTTTAATGTTTTTTAGATTTTGTGTTGAATCTCAGAATCCGCTTTCAAAAAAACCTTTTATCAATTTCGTGAATTATTCAGAAGCTCATAGCTCGGCAACTAAACCTCATAGAAACAAAAACTTGTGCATCCACATTCATATCTTCTAGAAGTATCATTATGCACAATATGAACGAAATCCAGAACCTCGATTTTTTTTCGTTGTCCGCTTCACGTGAAATGCCCCTGCTATTGTATTCTTGTTAATGGATATTTTTGTTCAAATCAAATAAAGTGCGGGAGGCTCGAATAAATTACCCTTTTTAATTTGAACTTGCATTTGTCAATGAGTTCAGCTTGATTTCGGTATTATCTAGTGCGATCGGAATTAATTATTTCGATTAGTTATTTCGCGTGTTCTCTAAAGTTTTGAATATTATTTGGATACTCAAAATTAGTTTACGTATTTTCAGGCAGTTGTAAATTTATGGTGGAAATTTCTGCACTTATTATGATTTGTGTCATTTTTGAAACCGAAAAGGTTCTTGTTTTTATTTATAATAATTTTTTGCTCGCGTCATCATTTGTCTTAGTATGTAAGATTATAGAACAATTGAAGCTTTTTGTATGAAGATAAAGTCACTACATAAAAAATTTACGGTTAATTCGTAAAAAATCATATTTATGTAAATATTAGTACTAAAATATTAGTAACCACCAAAACAATAAAATACAACAATCAATTTTCTTTTAATTAAATATGATTATTTCATTAAAAGAAAATTGATTGTTGTATTTTATTGTTTTGGTAGTTGATTATTGGTGCAGCTGCAACAATAATTGAATTATGAAATTTAGCATTGCAGCCGAAGTGTCTTTCCAAATTTGACTTCTTATTGTGTGCAAGTTTTTCTTGGAAAGTAAGGCAAGTCGAAGGGCCATCTGTGTTGTATATAAAGGCAAACAACTCCGTCCTATCCTGATTAAGCTCTCGCTCTTCTTCTTCAGTTTGTCTCTTCTTTTTACCAGATGCTATTTTAGCGGCGGAGCTAAAATAATTTTTTTTTTACATTTTATTTGGCTATCTAAAATGGGGACTGGTTACAACATGGCTGTGAGGCTGGGCCTGGTGCGCAAGTGGTTATAAGCTGTTCGTGTACTCTCTACTTCAACTATTCTCACTGTTCTCTGTTGATTGTTTTTATCCTCTTTGCAGAATAATATTTTTTATGAGTTTTGAAAATGAAATAGTATAATTATTAATATTTGTGCATGGAACTGGAGAGCTGCATCTTAAAATTGAAAGAGCTGCAGGTGGCCGACTCCTGACCTAGAGCGTAACGCCACGGAAACTATAACAAGCGACAAGACTGGACAGGAGCGACAGGAGTTTGAAAGAGACAATGAAAAAAGGGGTACTATTGCTGTCTCCTCCAATAGTGTTAAAACAGTGAACACCTATCATTAAAACCATTTTCGGGAAATCATCAGGCTAAGCAGTGACCAGCATTGCCTGGCAGCAGAGAAAAGTCACACCTTATTAATCCAACCAAATATCCCATGGTTCAGAAATTAGCTAAGAATTGCGATGCTATCGATTATGAATGCCGTGAATCTTGAGTGGTTTTTTCTACGCATTCACCAACAAAGGCTTAAAAAATTGCGGCGAACAAGTTTTTTTTTTGGCAAAGGGAAGAGTATTAGTAACATTCATAGTCCAAACTTTTCTTGAATCTAATATTAACATCAAACATATACTCCTTCAGTGAAAACAGGGTAATTGTCACTTTAAGAAATGTTACAACATTATTTACATACTGCCTCCGATTTTAAACTTTAGGAAAAACACGTACTGTCAGGTGCAGTTAATCAAACGCCAGCAAAGAGTGTGATATGCCAAACCTTCTAATGCAGTCGACTAAATCAATAACGAAACCATCACTTATTCAGTCACAGAAGCATTTCTAAAAAAAATAGTATCGAGCATTAACGAAATGCTGGTAAGCCAATAAAACTCACGAGAAGCTATCTAGGGGACATAGCTGTTGCAAACACACATCACTCATTTTATGGTGAAAACGACTTCGAGGACAATCTTACCAAACAAATTACAGGCGGGCCTCGATTTACGTCGCCTCGATTTAAGTCGTTTCGATTTACGTTGTCTTACTTTTTAATTCCGAGTTTCGATTTACGTTGGCAAAATTTCGATTTACGTTGGCAAACTTTCGATATCTTTATTTTGCGCATGAACATTTGTGGGAATTTCCTTCGTTCTTCATTATTACTACCTAAATGTACACCTGTAGCATGATCAATATTTTTCATTTTACTGTGGTGTAAAATTCAGGACGTTCGGGGGTTATAACGAATCTCCCGACTTGGACGATATTCCAGTTTCACAAATCATAAAGAATCAACGAAGTGGTGGGAAAGGAGGATTTGCCTATAGAATTGTTCAAGAATCCAGATGGCAACAGCTATCCAAAGAAGAAAAAGTTGTCTGAAAATGTTTTCCGAAACGGATGTGAAGAATTTTTAACTTCTAATGAACAACCCCTATCTACCGAAGAACTTTTAGAATATTTGAGCAATCAGCAGAATCCGAAGAACGCATGTTAAAGACCAGAGATGCACATTATCATTAGCGAAAATGTCAAAAGCCTTCAACTTCTTCAATCAAGCGGTAAATATCTTCGAGCCTCGCGATCCGGAGAAAGAGAGATTTAGAGTATTTTGGGAAGGTGTCAATAAAAATCTTGGAGCTTGCAAAAAAACTTTAAATGTTGCTTTTCGCTAATAGAAATTCGTTCTACGAGACACGTTCTTCATTTCCATGAACTACATTTCTGTTGGATTCGATATACGTCGTTTCGATTTACGTCGCGTTTTCCCGGTCCCGAAAACGACGTAAACCGAGGCTCACCTGTAGCAGCACCAAAACAATATCATCTCAGTAAACTTAGCAGACTGCATAAACATTTTTCACAGTAAGCCCTTAACATACCCAAACTTCGGAATACTGTTCCCCCACGCTGAAAAGTAAGAGGTATATATTTTCCTTACTGTTAAGTTATGGTTTCTTCAGCCAACAGCTTTCACTTGCAGATTTAACGACTTTAACACCCCTTAAGTCCCATAACCTAAGCTTTCTTCTGAACGAATTTTTAGAATGAGTTTTTCCTTTATTTTGTAGCTTTTGAAATCAAGTATTTTGCACTGCACTCTGAAACCGGGTCAATTTCGAACTGGCAACGAAATCAAGTGAGCTGTTTGCAAAGCCTGAGTTATTACTCAAATTTATATGCACGATTAATTTAGCGTGAATATTGTTAAAAATGTAAAACGATCATGCATGAATACTTGTCTCCTTATGCACTCCACATTCTCCGTTAACTATTCGACTGACGGTTCCTTCAAACGAACTTTTGCCCTTCTGGTGAAACTCAACACGTCTTGAAATAAATTCAGTCCGAAGAAAATTCTTAATAGATTTATCTGAAATCAATTCGATTTGGAATGCCAAATTCCCCAAACAAATGTATGGTTAATAAGCTGGATCTGGGGTCGATTTCGTGTCAAATCGATCAGCTGATCAAAATCACGTGATTTGGTCTCAGTGCAGCCGTGCTTGAATTGAAATTTTTTTCAATTTTTCTTGATTAAGGTGATATTAGTCTTGTATCGTGGCAACGCAAAAATAAGCCTAAGTTACAAATTTCCCTTAACTGTTGAAACACAATGTGCAGCCGTGGCCTGCTGCGGATGCTGTCAACATCACTGCTGTCGGTGATGTAGCCAGGCATTGCAGCATTGATTGAACACATTGATGAAGCCATCGGCAGCTGTCAAATTTTTTTTTTTCTGTGTGGAAGAAGTTCATTACATATTCATCCCATACATATTAGTTTCAAATTGTTGCTGCGTTGGACTTAGCAAGATATTTTGGGTAAACTCGACTACGAGTCCTCCATATTGCCATGCTTATCATCAACCTTGTATCTGAATTTTTTCCGATTTTAAGTTAACATCGGATTTGAAAACTACATACTCTATTACATCATTATACAAAATATAAAAACTTCTTTAGTGGAAATATGTTAGAATCAATAGTGATTTACATATCTGCTGCATGCTGCAGAAAAACACTAGTTGTTGAATATCTTCGCAGTAGCTAGAATGCAGACAGAAATTTTATACTAAGGACTTCAGTATAGCCGTTAGACAATTTTACCAATTGTGTTTTTGTTTGTTTATCATAATTGTGTTGTCTTCTCAACTGGTTTACATATGTTTGTGATGATTATTCTAGAAGTATTTGCCCCTTCTACCACCAGATGTGGAGAAGGTATTAAAAATTCTAGAATAACTAAAGAACTTACAAAAAATACACGATAAGACAACACACTGAAAATAAACAACAAAGAGAAAACATCTTAAAGAACAAATACACAGCTACAGAGAAAAAACACAATCGGTAAAAGTGTCTAACGGCTATAGAGGCATATAGTAGAGTTTGACGAGCATTGCACATGCAAGCTGTCAAACATGTAGCCAGGCAAAAAGTAGAAAGTTGGTCAATTTCGGCTACGGCCACGGCACCATGGGCTACGCATTGTAACTGGTTCAATGCAATCCTCTGGTTTTAACTTTTTGATAGTTCCTGGCTTCGCTGCAGGCCACGGCTACGGCTACACATTGTGTTTTAGTAGTAAAATGTTTTTGTAGCTAGTTCGTCAATCAAATCAGAAACATTTTATATCAGTTAACTTTTTCAAATAAATGCATCTCATCAATTCTTAAATTTATTTCACAAAGCCTAGAGTCATACATGTTCCTGCAAAATTTCTTTATTTGATTAAGAATCGAATTGTCGAACTTTTCACACAGTTTTCCCTTTTTGTTAGCCTTTTCGTTTTCTTTACAGCTAACTAAATTTCGAATCGTTTCACAACGTAGGTTACAGGAGTGATTCAGTTTTCAAGTCTTAGTTTCCGCTCAAGAAGTAAGTGAACCGAAGTTCTGAAGACTCGGTTGAAATTACTTTGTTCTATTTGGACTTTGAGCAAAGTGTATCCAGTATGGCGTATGGGAAAGTTTGAGATGTGCTGAAATTGAATTAAGGCTTCATACTATCGATTCTTTAGAAATATTTGGCTGTTTTAGTGATGGTAAGTGGTGTAGCAAACGATTAAGTTTAACTAAATAACCACAGTGCAATAAAATCATAAAATTATTAGCCTGTAATTTTTTTCATGCATACTGAGCTCAAACAGGCAGTTTATATATCGTTTAAGCTCAGTACTAAATTCTGCGCAAATTCAACTATTCATTATCTGCTATTCATATCTCTGTCAGATGTCCATTATGACAATTTAATGATGCAATTTATTTCCCACATGTTTATTATATAATTATGTCTATGCATTACACCAGCAACAGGCAATTAAAACGATAATCCAATCCTCAGGCCTTAAGCTTCTGGAAATCTGAATTAAAACATCATTGACTAAGCAGTCACAATGACCAAGCAGCTTATAAAAACTAATGGACATCTTCGGGCATAATGTGGAGAGAATTTAGAGAATGAAAGAACCATTTCGCACCGTTATCGTCGATAAAAATTTCGTTTATGAAGATATTCAATGATTTCTCGGATTTGATATTGCTTGTTTGATTACGGCATCCACATTGCGAGCTCCTGTTCTCGTTCTCATCCTTTGAAAAATGAGGGATCTATTCATGATACAGACAAAATGTTGATGTCTATATTGAATAGTTTGACTGACATGGCTCATCGATTTTGATGCATTTCGTATTTTATGAGTACAAATGCATTACTCTAGAGATGGGTACGAATCTGATATGGTTTTGGTTCAGATTTTTTATGCTTTTACCCTCATATGTGATGGAAATACAATAACAATAACTATTCTCACAGGATTTTTTAGCGCTGGCTAAGTTTGCCCAGTGGCAAATATATGATACCATATCGCATGAAATTTGTGCAAGAAGAGTTAAATTGGGCTCAGAACAAAACTATTGCAGAACGAGGTGCCGGAGAATACCGCCTCACTTTGTTGATAGAGCTTGTATCAGTAGTCTCAAAACTCAGATTGTGTTGACAAATTGAAAGTAAAATTAGGAAAAAATTTGAGTAAGGGATTCAAAGGAAATAGACGACGAGTATTTTAAGTACACTATGTCTTAGTCATAAATCTGCAGCTATTTTAAGCAGATTATTTTGAAGTATATCGCCGGGGCATGTGTGTAAGTATAAACTGTTTCATGAACATATATAAAACCATTTGGTCATATTTTTGGTTTGCCATTAGTATGATCCAATTCCGAGTTTAAGTCCTTACAATACTCGCCAAATTGTTCCTTTTTTGTAAACCTTCTCCTGTATGAGAAGTCGGGACTGAAGCCACTTAGGGACTGGGTTGTAGAATTAACGACAAGATTCTACGGACTGACAGACAGACATGAGAACGGACTGATACGGTCACTTGGGCGTACAGGTGGCTCTAATGAGCCATTTATGCGCCCCGCGAAAATAGCGTGTCAGCGACAGCTCATGGATGCGCTTTTTAATTATGTAGGCCTCCCAACGAATAGAAGAGGCTAGATGTAAGACCTAGGATAAGGAATTAGGTCTAATTAGGCTAAGTTAGTTTTAGTTAGGTATAAGTTAGACTTAAGTCATAGCATAAGGTAGATTTTAAGTGGCTATTGCTAAGGTAATCGCAGCCACTGTCCACGGCTGGGTATGATAATTAGCGTGTAAAATTAAAAGAAAAACTCAAAAGATAAACATAAATAAAAATAAAACATTCAAGAGCCAGCAGGCCAAAATATTATAGCTGCTAGTAAGTAATTTTTTTTTAATTGTAAATAGTACTTAAATTAGATTAATAATGTACAAAAGAAAACTAAAAATAAAATCTTTTCTAATCTAATCTAATCTCTTCCTTTTTTGTAGAACGATTGTTCTGCTTTCTTAAACTAAGATTTTGATTTGGGAAATAAATAAAAAAGAGATTTATGTAGCATGAAAACTGGTTTCGGTAATGATTTTATAATTAAAGGAAGTGAGGCCTTTTTCTTTTGTGTTTTGTTAATAGCATTCCGAAACCGATTCACCATCCATACACGACAGGTTGAGTTATTAGGCTGAGAAAAGAAACGTTGAGTGAATTTACGGATTGGTTCCTAAAAGCATTTTATGGTGCATTGATGACAGCTCAACAGTAATAAGTCAGAGGCAACGTCTGATCTTGGTCATTGAAAGTATTGTAAATAAAGGCAAGAGATAGCGGGACTCTAAGGCCCGTTTTACATGAGCGGTTTCACAGCGACTGCAACTCGGCGACTCAGCCGCTGGCGTCTACGCGACTTAGTTAAAACAAGGGACTAGATGAAGTTGTTTACATGAGCTGTTTGCAGCCGCCGGTGACTGCCGACATCAGTCGCCATTCACCGAGCGTAGTCTCAGTGGCTTGGGTAGATTGGCGTGTGAACTGTTGTAAACTGATCGAAGCTATTCAATATCTTGGGAATATTTTTTTAAATTTCAGCTTACCTTTGCAAGTTTACAATACCATGTTTGGCTCGGAACTCTTTATTGTTGCCGAGAAAACTATCCTTGTTTGTGGGACACTTCAACGAATTCATATGCTAACCATGTTCAAAAAATTGAAGCGTGGAGCAAAATAACTCAGAAGCTAAATCTTGATCTTAAAGGCAATGATCGACAAAAACATGAATACAGTGAGTGTTTTTAATTGTTTATTTTTCACATAAATTGAACAAATCGGACAATATTATTGAATCATCGTGTATTTCTGTTTGAAAATAGTCTGCAATATGCACTGATGCCCCTGTTCTTCCCGGGTCAATATTTTCCATATCAACTAATGATTTTGGTACAGTGAGTGTATCTTTGAATTTATAACCGTCACGATCTCTCACAAAATTATGTAATAAGAAAGTTCCTTTAATGATATTTTCCGCTTAATCTATTCAAGCATCTAACGGACGGTGGAAAATTCGCCATTTATTCACTAATAGTCCAAACGCACATTAAATTCATCTTCTTGATCGGCTTAAACGATAGTTGAAAACTCTCTTTTTCAATGTGAAACTATTTTCTCCATGAGGACGTAATATGTTAGTATCTAATTTGAACGCTTTGTCCCCAAATAACACATGAGGTAAAGCTGGGGAAATTGAATTTGGAAAAATTTTGGTTGGAGGAATACTAAGATTGTTAGATTTTAATTTTTTAAGAAAAGTGATTCCCTGGAAAATAATTGAATCAGAGTTTTTGCCATATGCACCTACATCAATGTATAAAATAGTATAATTGGAGTCACAAACAGCAAGCAGGGCAATTGAGAAAATTTTTAAATAATAGTAATATGAAGAACTGGAGCTTTTACGCTTAACAATTTTTACATGCTTGCTATCGATTGCGTCCAAGCAGTTAGGAAAGTTTCCTGATTTTTGAAATCCTGTTACTAATAACTCCCATTTTGATGACATAGGCAGCATACATTTATTCATAAAAATTTTCCATATTGTTTTGCACACTATCCTTACAATATTGCTTATAGCTGATACACTGATATGATATGCGAACTACAAATCTTGCATGGCATTGCCACTTGCAATACATCTAGAAAATAAATTTAATATATCTTTGAACTCTCCTGCTTAAGATTTTTAATCAATTGGTATTTTTTTATTCATTGAATTGCAGTATCGGAATTGGAAAAAAAATATGAAAAAACATCAGGTATTGCTATCTGGCATAATCATCTCATAGCTCCCACAATGATACTTCGTTGTTCGCAAAGAAAACAGACACTCTAAAGCCGCGTACACATAGGGCCAAGACCCTGATTTGCTTAGTGTGCACGAAGAGCCAACCTTGACGTTGGCCATGGTTGCCGTTCGCTCTACCGGCGGTTACATCAAAGCATTGGCGATGTATTGGCCTTGAGACTTTGTTCTAGTGTAGACGGTTGTTCGCCGATAGCTCAACCCGAACCGCATCCAAATCTCAGTCCCTATCTATTGGCCGCAATCGCTTCTTGTGTAGACGGCACAGTAAACGTCAATCATTGAGAATCAACGAATTGGTCAGACTGTCATTGGCCGTTCATTGGTTGTATATGTACGCGCCTTAACATTGCAAAAGGATATTACTATGAATGTTATATTCTATATCAACAAGCTGGAAAGAAAATTGGGCTAAACTCGAATACTTTTTTCCCGAAGCCATTACAGATAGATGTTTGGCTGGTATATATCTGGTTGTGAGTTTGTTTTTGAGGGTGTTTTTTGTTTGTTTTCCTGTTTGTCATCATCGTATTGTCTTTTCGTCTAGTTTTTATATGTTTTTGAGTATTCTTCTTCAATTTTTGTCATGCTATCATTAGAGGAATTGAAGAATAATTCACAAAAACGTACAAAACATAAACGAGAAGATAATACATTGATTACTAACAAACAAACAAAAACACACCCAAAAACAAACGCAAAAGCACAAAAACACAGACAAACCAGCCAAATAACTATCGGAATTATTGCCTAACGGCTGTAAGGATCACGTACTACGTGACGACGGACTACGGAACACGGACTACTTTTACCTGAAACTTGGAGCTGATTTCGGTGAAATTAAAGATGAAAGAAAACTAGCGCATCAGAACCGCTAGAAAATTAATTTTCAAAGAAATTGTCTTTGAGTTACAAAAAAATGTGCAAAGACGTAATACATTTTTTTGTAGAATCATATCAACCATTCCTTATCCAAAGCAACAAAACTCAACTATAACACATATGATGAAAATGTTCAGTGCTGGCAATACTTTCCCAACGAAGCAGCAATAAGTTAACCATAACAAGCTCATACTTAAATCAACTTATCCTTTGAATTTCGTTCTCACCGCAGGATTTTATCGAAAGTTTCAGTGGTTAAACGTTGTTTGAGGCTAACATCCGAAAAATGATCAAAACTCGGAAAATTTAGAAATTTTCTTATTTTTATTGCAAATGCTTTGCATATGAGTACGTAATTTGAAGCATCTGTTGGTGCTGTAGCTACGAAAATGGCCAATGCTTGTTACCCTGTGTTAGCAGCAAAGCAAAATATATACCAAATTTGCTTCCCGTCAAGTTAAACCCAGCCAGTAAATTTCGTTTTGATTGTATCACTGCGCTGCAAGTTAAACGGGTGAAAAGAATTTTAGGGCTACCACCCTCAAAACTTTTCAAATTTTTAAAGCGTTAATATTTGTTGTAAATTTTCATTCTAGGATCATTCTCAATTGGAAATCAAATGAAATAATCGCTGAGTAAAGAAATTCCACAAAATTACAATAATGGTAATAGCTGGCAGATTCATGATTTTTCTACGAAATTCCGACGACATTTGGTTCATATAAAGGTCCACTTACTGCGTGAACTTCGTTTTGATTTCAACATTGGACCGGATGTTATAGGGGAAAAAGCTTTATTTTGTTGAGCAAATTTGCAAGATTTAGGAGACAAAAAACACCATAGCTCGCAAACTCTATTCTAATTTTTCAGCCAAATTTTCACCTAATATTATCAAAAATAAGATTCAAGTACTGCGTGAATTTTGTTAAAATCTGATGGCTTAATCGGAAGCTACAGGCCAAAAAGATGTTTTTTTTCTCAGTGATTTTTCAAGATGGTACCACTGCCACAGGGTTGCCCGCATTTCAAAATCACTTCTATCAAACCTGGTCCTAGCTAATACCAACAAGTCCTGTAAATTTCATTATGATCGAATAATCCGGTCGTCAGGTCTCGTGAACAGAAGTTTCGAGTGCTGAAAATAGAGGTAATTTGGTGATGGGTTGCCGTTCTTGTGCAAACCGGAATTTTCAAAATTTCAATTTGACATGATAGCCAAAGGTCAAAATTTATCAAGGATTTAAAATTGTTTGTCAAAAATCAAAAATTTTACAGGAGGGTCCATGATTTGAAGGATTTTTTCAGGAGTTTGCCGTTGCTACAGGGTTACCCGTACTGTCTTAAAATTCCATGTGTGTTAAATCTTACTCAGCATCATTATGCTCTGCAAATTTTATGATGATTCAATGTTTCTGTCAGAAGTAATGACAAATTAAAAAAAAAAAAAATTCTTTGCCTACTTTTAGGCACGCTGCACCCCCACGCGGGTCAAAATTTCCAATTTTTTAACATAAACAAGCTTAGAACATAATAAGTTTTCATTCACAAACATTTTTTTTAACAAAAAAATTACACTGCTTGGAAATAAAGGAGTACCTCAAAATTCACTTAAACGCTCGCCGCCTCCAAAAGGTTTAAGGTATCTTAATTTTGTATCTATAATGGACCTACCTACTATATGCATCTACGTCCTCCGAAAATTTCAGCTCAATCGGATCGGCCACTCCAGAGATTATCTCCCTTAATCATTTGGCTGATATATATATATATATATAAATATATATATATATATATATATATATATATATATATATATATATATATATATATATATATATATATATATATATATATATATATATACATATATATATACATAAAATATGATTTTTCGGCGAAACGAGTTTAATACTAATTTTCTTCGAAAATTAGTAGAAACTCTAGCGCACCTGAACCGCTAGAAATACTAATGTTCGATGAGCAGTAGAAGAATCGTGCAGATTTTCAGCGCATATTCTACTATACGTGTTCCATCTTGTTTTGAGTGCAAAACCACTTTGATCTTAACAATGCATTTAAACTCATAGGGTGGGAAGAATTTGAGGAATTTCAAGATTTAGGAAAGCCAAACACTTCAAAACTTTGAAAGCAGCATGGCATTACATATACAAAGAAAATGCTTAGTGCTTGCAATACTTTACCATCACTGCAACTAAAAGTCTCCCACAATGGCCTCACGTCAAAATCAAATAATTCTATCGATTCTGATTTTATCGGACGATTTCGTTGAAAGTTACAGGGATAAAAAGACGTTTAGGATCAAAAAGCGAATTATGTTTGGAACCAAAAAACATCTAGAACTGAGAAAATTTCAGCATTGGTAACTTATTTTCATTGCAAATGTTCACGATATGAATACTTAATGTAAGCATTTACCGATACGAAAAGAGCAAAAAATGCCTCGCGCTGCTCACCCCTATGCTAGCATTCGAGCCACAAATATAAAACACCTGCTTCACATTAAAATCAACCTACTTTGCGAATTTCGTTTTGATTCGATGACTGCGTTGGAAGTAATAGGGGAACAAAGAAATTCAGGGTCACCAGTCGCAAAAGTTTGTAAATTTTCTAAAACATTATGTGTGTTGTTTATTGTCACTAAAAGATAATTATCGTTTGAAAATTTTACGATAAAATCGCTTCATAAAGATATTGCAAATAAATCTAAAACCAACAATAGCTGGCAGCCCTGTAATGGTGTTTTGTACCAGATTGCTTCCGAATAATGCCTATAATAAGTTCCGTATATCATACACAATTCGTTTTAATCTCATGGCTGCACTGGAAGTTAAAAAAACCCTTTTTTTCCTGAGCGAATTTTCAAAAACCAAGACATCAAAATTACCATAGGTGGCTGCACCAACCGAATTTTCAACCAAATTTCTACCAAACAAGGTTTAGAGCAAGGTTCAGCGATTGTGTCAATTTCATGCAAATCCGGTGACTGAATTAGCATTCATAAAGCAAAAAGCAGTTTTTTTTCTTTATAATTTTTCAAGATGATACCACTGGCACAGAGTTACCCGCATTCCTAAATCAACAATGTGAGAGTTTGTCCTATTTAATATCAAAATATTCTGTCAATTTTAGATGTATCTGATAATTCAACACAAGTTTTTGATGGTTAAAATATGGGTTAATTGGAATAGGGTTACCGTTCTTGTCCCTTATGTCCGTTGTGAAATTTCAAAAGTTTGGCTTTGGTTGTATAGAAAAAGCATAAGATTTTCAAATGAATTTGTTGCCAGCACGTTCATAAAAAACTACGCGAGCCTACAACTTAGTAACACCAATATGTCTTTTAAGTTTCATAATGATTTGAAAATCTGGTCAAAAGCTATTTTTACATTTTTCCCATCTCATTTTAGGCGCCTAGCACACACATAGGGTTAAAAAAATTTAAAATATTATCGTACTCACATTTGGAACACGTTCAAACTTCATTCCATAAACTTTGTTTTTGTAAAAGTTATTTGTTGACAGAATAATAGGCATATTTGAAATATCCATTAAATGGATGCCGGTACCAATGGGTTAAAGATTATTAATTTATTGTGAGACCTGGCTTTTTTCTGCATACATCCTGGAAATTTCAATTCAGTTGGATGGTGCGCTTCTGAGATCTTTTCACTGAAATTATTTGCTGATATATATGTATATACATATATATATATATATATATATATATATATATATATATATATATATATATATATATATATATATATATATATATATATATATATATATATATATGTATATATATATATATATATATATATATATATATATATATATATATATATATATATATATATATATATAAATATATATATATGAATATATATAAATTTTTAGCCAAAGTGATTTTAATACTAATGTTCCTTGAACATTAGTAAAAATGCATTGTACTATCAATCTAATAAAACTATTAATGTTTATATACCTTTCTCTCAAAATATTAATATTATTTTGTGTTTTTTAGCTGTTACGTGATTCAGTCAACTGCAATTGAACTGTTAGAAATTTCATTTTTGTTTTAAAATATATAATTTTTCACTTTTGCAATTTTTTAAGCTTGGAAAAGAAAGATTGGAAACTCTAATATTTCAAAAACTCGACGATGCAATTTTCAAACCATTTCTGAAGTGCAAAAAAAATTATTTGGTAGGAAGCAGTATCAAAGTTGGAAATGTTTTTTGATGCCATTTTGAAAGATTTTCCATTATAAAAGAAATATTTTCATGTAAAGTCCATTTCTTCATAAAAGGCATCAAAAATTGCTCGTAGCGCCAGAAGTAAGGCAAAAAGAAAGTTGAAAGAGGAGGCAGTCGAGGTTGAAGGTACGCTGTACAGTGAAGGAGGAAACAAAATTTTTTTTTTCAGTTTTACTCATATGGTAGACATGCTTAAAATGAAATAGCTTAAAATGCTTATAACATCAATGTATAACAAACCAATAATATCTGAAGGTTTAGCTTCCTGAAAATTTTTCAATTAGCCGACTCTCGATTATCAAAGGACTTCTCTTATATGACTCTAAAATATTTGCCAACTGGTCATGTTCTCCTAGGACGTTTCCAATACTCATCGACTAGCTAACCGAAAAGAGTAGCCGGAAATCAGATGAGCACTAGCAATTATTTATAACTTTAGCCATTTACCTGCCGCAGTCTTTCTACAGTATCGTTCACAGTTCGAACTTTTCGCAATGGCACCTAAACCACAAGCAGAACCGCAGAAAGAGACAAGAGAAAAGAAAAACTATAAACTGATTTGAGGAAGCAATGACCATTTTATCCTACCGTTGTTGCTCGAGATTCGAAGTCATTGGTCGATATGCTAGTGAGCTATGGAGACATAGTCACATGAATGTATATCATAATAAGCTTCAGTAACCAAACGAGCACAATGCATTTATCAACAATCCAAAGGAGTTTCAACTTGAGATTGCACTGCATGGCCAAGCCGCTTTCGGTATGTACTCGTTCACAGGACCGAAATTATTCAGTCATCAAATGCCTGGAAATTTTACACCTTGAAGGGCACATCGATATCGACATCGTTGTCAATTAGCACTTGCCAGTTTTTCCAATGGAGATGGACTATAATTTCATTGTCCTCGAAAGTTTGTTAAATATGGTTGATGAATATGCGGTTTAAAACCGTAAGAATTCGAAGAAATTAAGTTGAATGGAAAATGCAATTATTTCATTGCTGAGCTTTGAAAGACTAATTATGCATTTTAGTCAATAAGGAGTTTAAAAGACCAATTTAAGGATAATAAGTTCGTTACAAAAATATTTACTCTGTAAAAAGGTTGTTTTATCAATTAAGCCAAAAACATGCTTTCACCGTGACCTGAAACCGAAAATAAAGTGCCCGCGATTCATTCAAAAATATTCACTATACGAATTTTCAGCAAGTGCTTATTTTTAATGTAATGACTTTTTTTATGCAATAATCCGGAGTGTACGGTTTCAAGTGCCCGGTGGCTCATTCAGCGAAATCCAATGTCCGTGTAGGAGTCCCAACATAATGTAAATATGGTGGAGGCCACAATTCCAGTTCATTATGCCTTGATGCTACAACCAGGTAAAAATTAATTACACTGCCAAATCGTTGCAGAAACTTGGCGAAATAATGAAAAGCCTTTGTCTGAACAGGTTTTCAAGTCGTTTCGCTGAAAAAATGAACGGAAAATTATTTGTAGTTCGAATGTAGCACATATGCGTGATACTGTGGCTATAATTTGTTGGTGAAATATAAGTCGATGACATTTCATATTTTTTGTCTTGATTTGTATACTTTGGAAAATTTCCATATGTGAGTGTATAAAAATTTCCACTTGTTAATGAGTGGTTTCGTGCTTATGCCTAGTACTATACTCTTCGCGAAACAAATTCAACGGTCAAATCCCATACAAAAAGAGCTTTTCAATTCGTCAGTAAAACTCTTTTGTATGGGATTTGACCGTTGAATTCGTTTCGCGAAGAGTATAGTACTAGGCATTACTTAATACTTTTATTTTATTCAAAGGTAAAATAAATCTTAGTATATTATTTTCTAGCGATTTTTTCAAAATATTTTCCAAATTTACATAAAAAAACACAGGGTATGAATGTTGCAGTAACTACTCTGTGCAATAAAATCACGGTACTTCCAAAGACATGCGAAGACATGCGAAGAAAAGTAAAAAAATGTTCAGCCAGCACCGAATATCGATTTTGTAAACCCATCAACGATTGAAATATAATGATGAAACCAAAACGTAAGTAACATTTTTTTAACGTTTTTTTTTCGAAAGTAATTAAAACAATACGTTGTTAAACGAGTAAACACCAATATATACAAAATATTTGAGCAATCAATTACTGTAGGCAACACGTTTTTCAATAAGCTAACCAGTGGGGCTGATTTAAATGAGATGAGTATGGTGTTCATTCAATATCTTTTTCATGCCTTTGCGGCGAATGAAGTCATGAGGTGACTTACGTTTCTTGCAGAAATATCTGAGCAAGTCTATACAATTTTTGCGCAAACTAGTTACTAATATATCCAAAAATATTTAAGAAAAAAAACAAAATCAAGTTTGCCACCAGTACACATTCAGATATTACGATTCAGGTAGCTAGCCCACATTGGGCGCTTTAAAATAATTTAAACGTCTTCTTACAATTTCTGACTTAAAAAATTTGGAAACAAATTTAATTACTACTTGAACTCTGTTTAATCTCACTAGTAAATTACATCTAGTTTTCAATAAGTGAAAGACGTCATAGTACATACTAATGAAAATTAGAATTTCGATGCAACAATTTAAATTGGTACAATATACATATATATACATAGTTTTGCCTATCCATATGTCAGGATTACCTTTCGCTGAGTTCTTTGTAAAAACTTAGATATTAATGCCTAGTGTTAAGGCTTATGCTTGATTATCTAAAAACAGCAAGCAAATACTTTTGAACAGTTTTCGTTATATTGAGATAATGGGCAGCAAAAAAAGTTTTCAATTTCTGACAATCGGAATGGTGTTTGGTTTACTTTACGGGAAGTGCTTGATTCTCTAAATCTGTGCCGGTACACAAAATTTTCGTGATGAGATTGCATTAACATTCTCTTTATCTCAATCGATACCAGCTACCAGTTTCTTTTGCAAATACGATGAATAAACATAATTATTTGCACCCTGTATTTTATCTTCGAAATCAGAGCAAATTTTTTACTAAATTTCCCCTTTTTAAGCAAGTTATTCCAACAATAACTATTCTCCTACAAAATTGTTCAACTGTGGAAATTCAGGAAAGATTTTTACTACTATTTTGCTCAATAAAATATTTTCGTGTTCAGTACGAATTTGTGGATACACTTTCATAAATACACTTCTGTTCACATACATTCCACAACTCTACACAAACACAGGACAAACTCTACACACACACACACACACACACACACACACACACACACACACACACACACACACACACACACACACACACACACACACACACAAACACACACACACACACACCAAAATTTGAATATCAAGTAAGTTAAGGCAGTATTCTGGTCTAGAGGCACGATTTTGAGGTGATTCTACGGACGCAATAAAAAAAAACCATATACATTTTTGGTATATATTTTTTTACCAATCTTTTATTAACATTTTAAAAAAACAAAAGTGTATTCAAAAAATAAAAATTGATGTAGATACAGAGCGGCGAAGTGAAGGCTCAAAACAAAAAACTGGTCTCATGGTTGACATGATTTCAACCTTCTTGGTGATCTGAAACATAAGTTTTTGGTGAATTCTGTAATAAACGGAATGTGAAATTTGTCTGTCGTAGGCGATTTGAAAAAACTTTTTTTTCACAAAATGGCGTCCATGTAAAAAAAAAGTTGTTTTTTTGCCTCATTTTTTCTACTTTGGGGATTTTTAATAAATAGTAGAAATCGTTGAAAAATCCCTACGTCAGACGATAACCAATAGTGTTAAGAGGGTCTGTGCAAAATTTCACGTTAATTGGTTCTTTACAACTAGAGAAAAAAGTAGTTGCGAGAAAAACGCGTTTTAAACTTGTAGTCTCGTTTCGAGCAGTTAGTTGGCGTGTCACAAAAATAACTGTAACTCCAAAAATAATTCGAATTTCCGAAAATCCTTTTCAAAGCTTATTCTTAGGGGTGTAAACTTTGAAAATATGCAAACGAAAAATAAATCGATTTGATCAAATTTCTAGACCAGAATACCCCCTTAAGAAAATAATGTATCAAGAAAATATAAAAAGATAAAAGTATGTTTTGTCAACAAAGAGAAATGGTAACATTATAAAACGCTCAGATTAGAGTAAATGTTTAATCAAATTATTATCAAAAATACTAACATCTGTCGTTATCTGAAGGAGCGGAGCACTGAGCAAGGGCTGCTACTACATTCTCATCGATTTTTATCGAATCGTTTTATTTTCATGCTGCATATTTGGAACACACTTGGAACCGGTGCTCTACCTAATAGGCTACACGAGCTAAAAATTGATTAAAGCAAGCGTGTACCAAGAAATTTGCATTTAGCTTTGTAGATGAACAGAATCTTAGCTGATCGTAAGTACTAAATTGTAATTTATATTATCTTGTGATATATGTTCAATACCTCATGTGTCGATGATCATGTTGACGTTCATTGCTTACTTGCTTCTGTTATCTTTTACTTTCAGAGCAAACATTAAGGCACTTTGTGAAAAAAAACCTTCGTGGCCATTGTGTCCCCGCAGTAGCTTTAATGGCAACTTTTGAGATGCTCCAGCTAATTCAGACAACGAGAGCGCGAATTACTTTTATTTCTCAATCAACCTTTCACCAAAAGCATTTATACGAAATCTCGCCTTGGACTCATTTTGCATTCGGATGACTAATTTCTAGCATTATTCATCAAAATGTTTGTACTTTCAAAAAAAAGGAACTTGATAGCCGACGAGATTATGGCTGTCATCAAATTTCGCGACTGGTCATTGTTTCGAGAGAGAAAAAAATACAGAAAGATTTCAGCGAAATGTAGTTTGCCAGGATTCTATCTCCATGAACGATCTTAACAGGATATTTTATTTCATTTGCAATAAAGTACCTCGTCGGTGTTTCCATGTTTATATCAGTATAAATTTTTGTCCAGGTAACCATAAGTCAAATGATGTTTATATTAAGAAAAATTTTCCGTTATTGAAAATCGTAAAACCCTGAAAATAAATCTTTGATACTAATTGCAATTTGGGAAATTTAAGTCCCTTTAACATTTTTCTACTCATTTTTGTCTTAAAATATCGATGCCTCTTAAATAAAGAAACTTGATGCTAGTTCAACAGGAAGCATCTTTTGCGAAAAGTTTTCGAAACGGCAAGCCTCTGTAGCATACCAAAGAGTAAAATCGCCTTTTGAATCATTGCTACAGTGGAATTCGGAAATTTCGCTCCTCCGGCATTTCAAAAGATGAAAAACTGTCGACTGGGCAGACGAACATTTATCTTGAAGTATATTCCATTCGGATGATGGCTGAGTAACACAATTATGCTAATGAGAAATTTAAAGTGTTTCCGTAGATTTCTTTCCAGTGTATGTTGAAAGGAAATGTACAATACGGAAATTTAAGTCATATTTCTAGAAATTGTCAATTGATTCGTTGTTTGGACGGGTTAAGCTTTTTTTCAAAAATTATTTGAAATCTGTCTCAAACGTGGGTTGTGTATTTGAATTTTGCCCCAGGTTTTTGTTGGAGCATGAGCATCATTTTTTCTTTAGTTGTTTCAATGCTTTCGGAACGGATTTTGAGCTTATTTCCATGCTAGGAAATTCACCTTTAATTGTCGAGCTTATTAAAAAGCAATGTTGGAAAAACTGGCAATCGCTGCGAGCCACTTAGCTATTAACATACAAAAATCTTAATATACATCAAGCTCATCAGATTTATTTGTATGGCACTTCAAGTTTTGTGTTCTTTCTTCTTCAAGGAAAATATATTTATTTGAATTCAAACCTAACACGGATTTATAATTGAATCACTATCCAACTAAAAATTATTCACGAACAGAATGCACTGCATGAATCGAATAGAGTCAAGAGGAAACGAACTTTCGATATCACGAACTCGGAACAATAGCTTGAACCATTCGCCTCAATATTCTCAACCAACTACTCAATACTTTATTTCACTGAAACAGCAAGGATATATCACGTACTCAAACTTAATTAGAGGACGTGTGGCAAATGAGATCAGACCGTTATCTGGCAAATATGTACCTAAATCGTTGAGATACACTAATCCAATGGAACGTGTCTTGTTAAACAATTGACTTAAGTATTTAATTGGTTCAAGTATATAACTAAATGTGATATTGCATGATCGAAAAGCAAAAATTTATGAGCACAGCAAAATATACGAATTCCGTAGCGCACGTTACGGAAATATTTCATTAGGCTCAAGAGCATAAATGGCAAATGCTAGAATGCAGTGACAAAGGAATAATATCCTTAAAAAAAATGAATAGGAGGGTGTTAATTTTAATGTATGTATACGCTTTCGACCATTGTTCATTACGAAAAAAATGAACCATTTAAAAAATCTCAATCAAAGGGATATCAATAAAGGCCAATGAATTAAAATGGCAAAAAAAAACAGATATAATGAACGTCGCCCACCACATGCATGATCACCGCTTTGCTGCTGCCATTTTGCTAGCTATCGATGGGATCTAGTAATATACAGTGGCTCACAGCTTATTGGATACAGTGCTTCTTTAAAAAATTAAGTTGCAATAACTCAAAATATAATAAAAATATCAAAAAAATTTAAACACCATTTGGAAGAAAAATGTTTGTTGTTAATAAACAAGTTTATATTTGTTACAAAGTTGCTGTTTTACATCTTAAAAAACAAAAAACTAAAAGTAATAACAAATTTCATGTCACAGCTTATTTGGTACAGTTTGATTAAACATTGAAATTGTTTTGAATTATGAGGTTTCCAGTTGATTTCAATACTTCGTATGATAGCCCTTAGCCTTAAGCAGAGCCACGAGCCTATTCGGCATTGAGTCAACGAGTTTTTTTGTGATGTCAGGAGTAATTTTTTGCCATTCCTCTAGCAGTGCTTTCTTCAGGTCTTGTTTATTAGAAATCTTGTGTTTTCTAATGTTGTTATCCAACAAAGTCCACAGATTCTCAATGAAGTTCATATCTGGTGACTGTGCCGGTGGAGACATCAAATGAGGGCAATCCCAAATTGGCCAGCATTGCACAATTCCCGACTTGTGCCTTGGATCATTGTCTTGGTACAACCGAAATTGGTTGCTAATTCCCAGTTTTTCAGTGCTTTGCAGCAAATTGTTTTTGAATACATCAAATTACTTTGTTTGATCTTTTGTTTTCTCAATAAACTTTAAATTTCTGACTCCGGCTGCGGACATGCTGGCCCAAACTATCACATTACCACCACCATGCTTCACAGTAGCTTTGAGGTTCTCCTTGTTTAGCTCAGTGTTTGCTTTGTACCAGACATATGACATTCAGTCGGAGCCAAAAATTTTAAACTTGGACTCGTCCGCAAAAATAACCGTATTCCACAACGCGGCTGACTTTCCCACATGCTCTTTGGCAAAGGCAAATCGGCTTATTGTATTTTTTTTGGAAATGAATGGTATCCTACGAGCTACTCGCCCGTTGAAATCATGGTCGCGAAGCACTCATCGGACAGTTTCAGCACTGAATGACTTCCCCAATTCACGATGAACCTCAGTAACCAATTTTGGGGTGGAAATCATCGGGTTTGCTTTCACTTTTCTGACAATGTATCGTTCGTCCGATACGGTGAAAATTTTGTTTGGTGCATTTCCGCCCTTATTTTCTACCCGATTTTCGCGTACAAAGCGCTGAATTATGTGCTGCACTGTAGAGGCACTTAAATTCACACTTTCAGCAATTTTCCGAACACTTTGTCCTTTTTTAAAGTGGTTTAATACCAATTCGCGCTGTTCAATTGTGGTGCGATGACCCATTTTACAATTTTGGCTCATTTTGCCACTTCAGCTTACAAGATCTTGCTAAAAATTACTTAAGCCAATGTCTTAACACAATCAAAAATTCAAGAAACAAAAACAAGACAGATTATCGGCGCGACAAATAGAAGTTTATTCGCATTGAAGTGTCTGTATCAAATAAACTGTGAGCTGCAATTTTTCTGCGCCAGTGGTATTTCTCTTTTACTGGACGCAGAGGGATATTGCTGGAACATTTTTGGTTTGCATTCGTTGAACATGCATCTAGATAAATACGTTTAAATTTTTTGGATAGGGCTCTTTATTTCAAAGTTACAGTGATTTGCATTTTTAAATGGTCACTGTATCAAATAAGCTGTGAGCCACTGTATTTTTGGTCATTGCATGTTTGATATCTTAGGCGCTTTGACATTAATATGACATGATATTCTAGGATGGGCCAACGTGTGTTTGAAGCATGAGCTGCTTATTACTCATATTGGCTCTTAACTTCACTCGAGGAGAGTCAATAACTGTTCAATTGTTTAGTATATCTGCATTAACGTGTTGGCTCTTGTGGTGGAATGTTGTAGCTGGAGAACTGCGGAGTGATCTGCTTTTCTCCGAATAATGGTTTTTCTCTGGAATTGACAAAACGTGAATCATCGTGTCTAAACTGCGTGCTCGTGTCGTCGCGTTGTATGGTCAAACCCACCTTACGGGTGTTATCGAAAACCGATGGGTGATACGTATCGTCATAAGCCAACCCAATCCTCGTCAAACAGGTTTAAGTAAAGAAAAAGCAAATCTATCTCTTAAATAGCTGACCTGTAATTTAATTAGGAGTTCCAGATCAGAATGTGATAAATTGATTATTTGGTGAATTCATGTGCAGTTCTGATAGAATATGTTTTATCGCGGTTATTTTTGATCTGCATCACATATGCTCCTGAACCTTTTTTTAAATCCATAGCACTCATAAACCTTGCCGCGGGCTTAACGATAATCACCATAAATCTGTTTCATCAAAGGAAACGTTTCTGCAAAAGTTTTATCAAGTTTAAAACGACTCTTGGTTCGATGCTCATTTTTGTACCGATGACACAAATCAACTGTCACTTCATCACTTCACTATACCTTTTCAAAGCACTAATTCTTGTTTACTTTGGAATGCACCTAGTTGAAACGTTCAACGATTTGCAAACTTGAATGCATTGAAAGCCCTTTACTTATTCAATGTGAGTTGGTAAATGTTTTGGTAGAATGGAATCAACACTACAGTTTATATACATGGCATATGGAACAGTGTATATACATGGTATATGGTACTATACATGGTACTATACATGGTACTATACAAATATTCATAAATACGGCCAAACATTAAACGTTGCCACACGCAACGCAGCGAAGCCTTTTTTGCACCTGGTTTTCTCTTTATAAAACAAAAAAAATTATTTTAATTCAACCGATTTTTAATAAGCAATATTGTAATAGCTCCCCTAAGACATACTGGAGAGAACGATATATTTTTCATAGATAGAAGTCAAACTAATCAGGATTAACCAACCAACCCAACCAATAGTTCATCTTTTGTCTATTTAGTCTTTTTTGGTTGAAACAATGTTTTATCAATTAACTTGTGAGAGCATTGATGATAGCCATTTAAATTGAGAGCATTCGTAATGTGTGTTGCAAAAGAAATATGCACGTAAAGAAAATTAAATTAAATACATAAAATTAAAAAGTTGTATACTAATGTATTTATAACGAATTAATGTTTTTGGTTAATTTTTTTTGTGAGATGTCTGTGAGAAGTTTGAAGGTAGCATTGTTGGTAGGAAAATGACCAGCATGCCTGTTGCTCAACCAAAATTATACTCTTCTCGTTACAAACACGTTAGTATAAAACTTCACGTTACGACTAACTTAACCGATGAATTTTAGGCGTGTTTTTTTTGCTCCTCTATCCAGCAAAGAATAGAGTATACGCATTGGAAACAACAACACTCCTGTACCAGTGAATTCACTAGTACAGAAATTCTATTCCTCATTTGTAGCTCACGTGTTGAAGTGTAGAATGTGCTGATAGAAAAAAGAAAAGCTCATGAGAAGTTGTCTTTTTTGCTTTTTCATGGTTATGTTGAATGTTTTGGTAGTTACGAAATTAGAAAAAGCTCTCATAATGTGTAGAAAGTTAAAAGAAGTAATTTTCTGTTAATTTTTTTTCTATTTTCTATCGATTGTGATAGTGTATATTCGTTATTTTTTCCCTTTATTTTCAGCTGTTGCGTGCTACTACAGCAAATACAGCAACCTATGTCAGTCTTAGCGAATGCACTGCTGTTTTATACTAGATCGTTGTTTTTGCGGCATAGTTGTACTCTGCTCTGCATCGGAGCAAAGAAACACGCCTATTATTTGCTATTTGTATGCCAAAAGACATTAATTTTGTTGAGCATTTTGAAGATTCCATCATTGCCATATTCATCAAAATTTTATAATCGGTGCGTTTTTTGCTCCGATACAGAACAGAATAGAACTATACCGCAAAAATAACAATCTAGTACGAAACAGCAGTACATTCGCTAAGATTTCTATAGGTTGCTGTATTCGCTGTGGTAGCGCAAAAAAGCTGAAAATAAAAGGAGAAAATAATGAGTATAAACTACCACAATCTATAGAAAATAGAAAAAGAACTACAAGAAAATCACCTTTTTAAACTTTCTACACATTATGAGGGCTTTTTCTAATTTCCTTACTACCAAAACATTCAACATAGCCTTGAAAAAACCAAAGCCACCTCATGGCGAAAAATATAACTTCTCATGAGTTTTTCTTTTTTCTATCAGCACATTCTATAGTTCAGCACGTAAACTACCAATGAGGAATATAATTTCTGTACTAGTGAGCTCACTGGTACAGAAGTGTTGTTGTTTCCAATGCGTCTCTTCTGTTCTCTGCTGGATAGAGGAGTAAAAAAACCCGCCTAATATATGCTCCTACTCAATGCCCATACATTCTGTGAATTTCATATTCATCTGATCTCAAATCTAGGAGATTTCACGAACACCAATGACAACTGAACATAAAAGTAATTTGGTGAAGGACTACTGCTCTTATGAGATTAGGAAATTTCTAAATGTTTATTTGACTATGAACACCAGTGAATAAATGAATGGTTTGCATTTTTGCAAGAAAAAAAAACACTACGGTCAATGGTTTGAAGGATTTGTGTATACGTAGGTGCTGTAGCGATTGGTTAGCATACACATCAACCAAAATCCATACAAACTTATATCTTATACACATAAATATGTCCTGTAAATTGCTTAATGATCTGCTGTATGTTTGCGAACATGCCACAATTCGAAATTGCAACCATTCTGTGATCACTTTTAATCATGTAATTTTAAATTAGCAAAACATGCTTACTTGATGCTTTCTAATATATTTTTTCTCACAAAATTAAACCAGTCCCTATAAATTGACTAAAACACCCGTTGCTACCGAATGCCTTGAAAATTTTGTTTTAAGCTCAAACCGTCTTACACCAACTCCTGAATATTTCAACGAATCGGATCAGGCAATTCGGAGAAAATCTTTTTAAGCCTGTAATGGTACGGTAAATTTTTGGATGATTTTAGGTACATGTTTTTACTAAAAAGAAGGCAACAATAGTATTATGTACATTTTTTATTTTATCATTAAACATAAAAAGATTATATAGCTTCTAGCCTCATGGCAGTCAGAGCGGCCAACTGGCTGATCCGCGACGAAATATTGACCGCATGTGAGTAAAAATTACTCATGGGTACCATTCTAGGGTTAAATCTTGTACTAATAGATTTATATCTATATGTAGGGTAAATCCACTAGTCTCCAAACAGTGCTGGTATCCGGACACTGAATCTATTGTTCATTTTGTAGGAAACATGATTCACATTCTGATATTTTTTTCGTTTTTGGCTGATTCCTATTTGCCTTTCGTTTTGAAAGAGCCATCAGGTTTAACAAATAAACAATTTAGAGCCAGTCTGCCACGCGCTCAATGTTTGAAGTCTGCATGTATATTTCGAAACATACATTCAGGTCTATTCAGGCGCAACTAAACAGCCATACAGGAAATATAATTTCTGTATTCTAATTTAGAAATTATATCTCCTAGTTTATAATATCTAAAATGGAGTAACCGTTATTTCAGCAAGCAATTGAAGCTTTGTCCGGAATCTAGCTCAAAGTTGTCTCAACACTGACTCTTGTTCGGAGACTAGCACAATTTAGCTCAAGTTTATTTTCTTGGAATATCAGCATACTTATTTATTTTATTGAATTCAAAATTTATATAAAAGACTCACAAGTAATCATAATGTACAAAAAAGCGTGCTTATAAACTTAATATTGAGCTTCTAATTAAAAATACCGAACTAAAATGGAAAGATGCACTAACTTTCCGGGGATGAGTGCATTTACCCATAGATATATATGTGTTCCACAAAAGACAACGAAAGTTTTATCATTTCCATTAATTTTCACAACCATAAGCGCAAATGGTTCATACACTAACGGCAGTGGCAACATTACTATTGAGACATACTCCAACGAAGTGAACAACAGCCGCCAGAAGCTACAATATTGTAAATTTCTCAATTGGACACGCCCTATCGAAAACAAATCACAATCTATGAGGGACCCTACACGATCAATATGGATCGTAATATTTGGATCGCGATACAAAGTATTGACCGTGTAGGGTACTGTATTGATGGATCACGATACGAATCGCGAAAATATCCGGATATTTTGTGTAGTGTATTCGGAGCGAAGAAAAAGACGTGTTGTCAACTCGATGGTTGGTGGCGGAAGAGACCGACACCTACATTTATTAAATTCATATGTCATCTGCTAGGTTACAATTGATATGACAATTCACAATTTATATGACGATTCAAATGCCATTTTACAATGGATCTGGCAATATCCAACAAACCTCTTCTCTAAATTGTTTACAATTTTTACAAATAATTCTCAGAGTGATGAAGCAAATCTAAACAATTTGGAAAGCATAATATAATTCAGAACTAAAAATGTTGAAACAAAGCAACAAAGACAGTCTATACTTTTTATCGATTTCCAATCTTAAATTATCATTTTTGAGCGATATTTTAAATTCAAATACTTAATTGTTAAATAAAAATTAATCAATCTTTAATTTACTTCTGTTCTTTCATTTTTTCTTTGGCTTTAATTGATGCTACTCTAGGAGCCCTACCAACTCTCTCTCTTAAATTTACTTTGGATTCGGCTGTTGCCAACGAGTCATGCACCGGCCGCTGGGTCTGATCGGTTGAAAATTCAGAAATATTGGGTAAAATTGTGGGTTCCAAAGTATTAATCGATTCGTCAATCGGCATTTCATTCTGACTGGCGGCGGCGCGAATCTGATCCAGATGTCTTTTTATGTATCGATTGTTATGAGTTAATAAGCAAGTGTAATTTCTCGGGCCAATTTTATTTTTTATCACGGCGGGCGACCAACTCGGCTTGTTAGGATCGCTATAATTTCTCACGTAAACTTTTTGATCAACTGAAAAATCTAAGTCTCGATTACCTCGAACATTTTTTATGGCCATTTCTTGAGCTCTTTCGATATTTTCTTTTATGAGCGGCGGTTTCAATAAACTAAAACGAGATCTAAGTTCTCTATTAAATAATAATTTTGCTGGCGATTCCCCAGTTGCACAATGCTTTGTTGTGCGATAATCAAATAGATATCTATTTGAAATCGCTTCAAAATCAGAGTGATCGTTCTGTAAAGTTGCTTGTAAAGATTTTTTTTAGAGTTTTTACGAAATTTTTGGCTTGGCCATTGGTAGCGGGATGACCAGGTGCTGTGAAAATGTGTCTAATTCCATTCATATCAATAAATTTTTTGAACTCTTGTGAGGTGAACTGCCTGCCATTATCACTAACCAATATTTCGACCAAACCAAATCGACAAAATACTTCACGAAGCTTATCAATAGTGAAAGAGGACGTTATGTCTTTCGTCTTGAAGACTTCAACCCATTTTGAAAAGGAGTCCACAATCAACAAAAGATAATAACCTCTGACTGGACCGGCATAATCAACATGAATTCTTTGCCATGCTGAGTCGGTAGGCGCCCAAGGAATTAAAGAAGCCTTTTCCGGGCTAGCTTGTATTTTCTGACACGAATTGCAATTCTTGATCATATTTTCAATATCGTGGTCCATTCTTGGCCACCAAATATATGAGCGGGCTAGTGATTTGGTCTTTACTATACCAAAATGTGATTGGTGTAATAAATCCAACACAGCCTTCCTCAATTTGCTGGGTATCACGGTGCGATAGCCCCATAATATGCAATCTCTTTCGACTGTAAGCTCAGAATGCCTTGTCCTGAATTGTTCGAAGTCTTTTCTGTCCATTTTTTCTAAAGTTCCCTCCTGAATGCAACTTAATACTTTAGACAAAATTTGATCTCTTTTCGTTTCAATTCCAATTGTTTTATAATTTAAATTTAAAGGATTAATAAATCCAACATAATCTGTATAATTCGGTTATGGCTTCACCTCAGAAATTTCCAATTGAGCCATCCTAGACAAACTGTCTGCTCGATTTAAAGTGCCCTTTACATATTTGATTTCATAGTCAAATCCCGAAAGTGTGAAGGCCCATCGTTGCATTCGTGATGCGGCCATCACTGGGATGCCTTTGTATTGGCCAAAAATAGCCAAAAGTGGTCTGTGATGTGTTTTCAAGACGAAATGAATACCCAATAAATATTGCTTTAATTTAGTTACGCTGATGATAATTGCGAGGGCTTCTTTTTCTATCGTACTGTAATTTCTTTCGGCGCTGTTCAACGCTCTTGAGACATACGCGATAGGTTTTTCACTTCCATCGTCGAAAACATGAGATAAGACTCCGGCAATAGCCGAATTAGATGCGTCAGTCGACAAACTTATTGGTAATTTCGGATCAAAATGAACTAGCGTTTTGCTTGAACAGATTTCCGTCTTCATCAATTCATAAGCCCGCTGACATTCGTTGGTCCAATTGAACTCAACACCCTTTTTTAATAAGTAGTACAAAGGCGTCATTTTATTTGCAAAATTTTCAATGAAATTTGAATGATGGTTGACCAAACCAATGAAAGCTCTCAATTCCGAAATATTTGAAGGTTTTGGTGCGTTTAGTACAACCTTAACGCGCTCCTTGTTGTTAGACAGTCCTGTTGAATCAATATCGAAACCCAAATACGAGATTTTCGATTTAAAAAATTCACATTTATCGGAGTTCAACCTCAAACCAACTGTTCTAAGGCGCTCTAGAACCTCTTTTAAAGTTTTCAGATGAACGGAAAGATTCAGCCCAGTAATGACAATGTCATCCTGGTAACAAAATACATTTTCAAATTGAGATAAAAGACCTTCAATTGTCTTTTGAAAAATAGCTGCTAGTCAAAACACTCCAAAAGGAAGTCTGGTCATTGAAAATATGCCTTTATGAGTGCTCCAAGTACACAGTTTCTGAGTTTCCTTATTCAAAACAAGTTGATTGTATGCGTTCGACATATCTAATTTTGTAAAAAGTTTGCCTCCTTGCATTGAGGCAAATATTTGATCAATTCGTGGTAATGGATATTTGAAGTCTTTTAAAAACTTGTTAATGGTTGTCTTGTAATCATCACAAATACGAAGCTTGCCATTTGGTTTCAGAATGGGAACTAGAGGGGTACCCCATTCAGAATTGTTAGTTGGGACAAGCATTCCCGATTCAACCAATTGATTTAATTGATTTTCAATTTCGTTTTTCCATGCAAGAGGAATTGGACGAGGCTTGCAAAAAATAGGTTGAGAATCAGGCAAAATAGGTAGATTGATCTCTGATAATTTATATCGACCTAAACCGCTCTTGAAAACATCAGAAAATTCGCTCTTAATTGACTCAATGATTTCATTGTATACATCAGCATTTGGGAAAATTTCCTCTTTTATCACATTGATTTCTTTAGATGTTTTTTGAATTAATTCAAAGCCAAAACCACGGAGAAAATCCCTACCCAACAATGTTGGTCTATCAGAATCAGTAACGATTATTTTACCTTTGATTTTGCTGCCGTTAAATTTCACATTTGCTTCAAATTCGCCTAACAATTTTAAAGTTTCACCACCATAACCAGTAAAAGATGCCGTGCACGATCGAAGAATTCTTCTATCAAAATTATGAGAAAAAACATCTATCGACATTAGAGAACAGGGTGCTCCCGTATCACACATGGCCAAAATTGGCTTGCCTTCGATTTCCACTGGAAGCTCATAGCAGTTAGACAGCCTACTCCGATCGTCGATGGCAAAAACCGAGAAGTCCGAATTGCTTTCTTCAACAACACTGTATATTGAAAAATATTAGAAAAATCATCACTCTGTATATATTTTACTTCATGATCTTCCCTTTGATTTCCTTTGTTACGGCAAATGTTTGCCAAATGTCCTTGTTTTCTGCACGAATTGCACTTGGATGTACGGAATTTGCACTTCTCTGACCCGTGATTTTTCCAACCGCAATGAGTACATGGTTTCCTCGTTTTGGCTTCACTGCTGGCATTGCTGTTGTTGTTTCTCGCGTTAGGCTTCGACTTGCTCTTCTGTTTCCCTCGTCGGTTGATGAAATTTACATCACTGGAGTGTTGAACGGCATATTTTGACTCGAAGATCAATGCTTTCTTGAATGCAGAATTAAGCGATAATGTTTCGTCTTCTTCACAAAATTTCTCAAAAATGTTTGCTGGTAGTTCCGTTATAAATTTATCGAGCACCTTTTGTTCCATACTATTACCGAATTTACAGTTCACTGATAACTTTTTAACTTTTGCAAACCATGCGGCTACTGTCTCACTTTCCATTTTTTTGGCACTATAAAAGTTTTTTCTTTCGCGATAAACAATCACTGGCGGCATGTAATGTTGTTTCAAAAGTTTCACTAATTGATCATAAGTCTTTTCACTCGGCAATGTCGGGCTGCAAATGCTGTGAATGATTCCATATGCCTCCGAACCAATCATTTTCAACAATGTTGAAACTTTTCCTTCTGATGTAGTACACCCAACTTCAACAAAATGCATCTCCAATCGCTCGTTCCACAATTCGAAGTTTTCGTTTACAGAAAATTCTGGCATATTTGATGCCGGTACCACCGGATTGATCATTTGGCTCACGTTTAAAGTGTCTTCTGGCATTTTTAATTCTTACCGATATTATCGATTTTGTTGAAATGCTGTGATATATCCTCGTCGCCAATTTGTAGTGTATTCGGAGCGAAGAAAAAGACGTGTTGTCAACTCGATGGTTGGTGGCGGAAGAGACCGACACCTACATTTATTAAATTCATATGTCATCTGCTAGGTTACAATTGATATGACAATTCACAATTTATATGACGATTCAAATGCCATTTTACAATGGATCTGGCAATATCCAACAAACCTCTTCTCTAAATTGTTTACAATTTTTACAAATAATTCTCAGAGTGATGAAGCAAATCTAAACAATTTGGAAAGCATAATATAATTCAGAACTAAAAATGTTGAAACAAAGCAACAAAGACAGTCTATACTTTTTATCGATTTCCAATCTTAAATTATCATTTTTGAGCGATATTTTAAATTCAAATACTTAATTGTTAAATAAAAATTAATCAATCTTTAATTTACTTCTGTTCTTTCATTTTTTCTTTGGCTTTAATTGATGCTACTCTAGGAGCCCTACCAACTCTCTCTCTTAAATTTACTTTGGATTCGGCTGTTGCCAACGAGTCATGCACCGGCCGCTGGGTCTGATCGGTTGAAAATTCAGAAATATTGGGTAAAATTGTGGGTTCCAAAGTATTAATCGATTCGTCAATCGGCATTTCATTCTGACTGGCGGCGGCGCGAATCTGATCCAGATGTCTTTTTATGTATCGATTGTTATGAGTTAATAAGCAAGTGTAATTTCTCGGGCCAATTTTATTTTTTATCACGGCGGGCGACCAACTCGGCTTGTTAGGATCGCTATAATTTCTCACGTAAACTTTTTGATCAACTGAAAAATCTAAGTCTCGATTACCTCGAACATTTTTTATGGCCATTTCTTGAGCTCTTTCGATATTTTCTTTTATGAGCGGCGGTTTCAATAAACTAAAACGAGATCTAAGTTCTCTATTAAATAATAATTTTGCTGGCGATTCCCCAGTTGCACAATGCTTTGTTGTGCGATAATCAAATAGATATCTATTTGAAATCGCTTCAAAATCAGAGTGATCGTTCTGTAAAGTTGCTTGTAAAGATTTTTTTTAGAGTTTTTACGAAATTTTTGGCTTGGCCATTGGTAGCGGGATGACCAGGTGCTGTGAAAATGTGTCTAATTCCATTCATATCAATAAATTTTTTGAACTCTTGTGAGGTGAACTGCCTGCCATTATCACTAACCAATATTTCGACCAAACCAAATCGACAAAATACTTCACGAAGCTTATCAATAGTGAAAGAGGACGTTATGTCTTTCGTCTTGAAGACTTCAACCCATTTTGAAAAGGAGTCCACAATCAACAAAAGATAATAACCTCTGACTGGACCGGCATAATCAACATGAATTCTTTGCCATGCTGAGTCGGTAGGCGCCCAAGGAATTAAAGAAGCCTTTTCCGGGCTAGCTTGTATTTTCTGACACGAATTGCAATTCTTGATCATATTTTCAATATCGTGGTTCATTCTTGGCCACCAAATATATGAGCGGGCTAGTGATTTGGTCTTTACTATACCAAAATGTGATTGGTGTAATAAATCCAACACAGCCTTCCTCAATTTGCTGGGTATCACGGTGCGATAGCCCCATAATATGCAATCTCTTTCGACTGTAAGCTCAGAATGCCTTGTCCTGAATTGTTCGAAGTCTTTTCTGTCCATTTTTTCTAAAGTTCCCTCCTGAATGCAACTTAATACTTTAGACAAAATTTGATCTCTTTTCGTTTCAATTCCAATTGTTTTATAATTTAAATTTAAAGGATTAATAAATCCAACATAATCTATATAATTCGGTTATGGCTTCACCTCAGAAATTTCCAATTGAGCCATCCTAGACAAACTGTCTGCTCGATTTAAAGTGCCCTTTACATATTTGATTTCATAGTCAAATCCCGAAAGTGTGAAGGCCCATCGTTGCATTCGTGATGCGGCCATCACTGGGATGCCTTTGTATTGGCCAAAAATAGCCAAAAGTGGTCTGTGATGTGTTTTCAAGACGAAATGAATACCCAATAAATATTGCTTTAATTTAGTTACGCTGATGATAATTGCGAGGGCTTCTTTTTCTATCGTACTGTAATTTCTTTCGGCGCTGTTCAACGCTCTTGAGACATACGCGATAGGTTTTTCACTTCCATCGTCGAAAACATGAGATAAGACTCCGGCAATAGCCGAATTAGATGCGTCAGTCGACAAACTTATTGGTAATTTCGGATCAAAATGAACTAGCGTTTTGCTTGAACAGATTTCCGTCTTCATCAATTCATAAGCCCGCTGACATTCGTTGGTCCAATTGAACTCAACACCCTTTTTTAATAAGTAGTACAAAGGCGTCATTTTATTTGCAAAATTTTCAATGAAATTTGAATGATGGTTGACCAAACCAATGAAAGCTCTCAATTCCGAAATATTTGAAGGTTTTGGTGCGTTTAGTACAACCTTAACGCGCTCCTTGTTGTTAGACAGTCTTGTTGAATCAATATCGAAACCCAAATACGAGATTTTCGATTTAAAAAATTCACATTTATCGGAGTTCAACCTCAAACCAACTGTTCTAAGGCGCTCTAGAACCTCTTTTAAAGTTTTCAGATGAACGGAAAGATTCAGCCCAGTAATGACAATGTCATCCTGGTAACAAAATACATTTTCAAATTGAGATAAAAGACCTTCAATTGTCTTTTGAAAAATAGCTGCTAGTCAAAACACTCCAAAAGGAAGTCTGGTCATTGAAAATATGCCTTTATGAGTGCTCCAAGTACACAGTTTCTGAGTTTCCTTATTCAAAACAAGTTGATTGTATGCGTTCGACATATCTAATTTTGTAAAAAGTTTGCCTCCTTGCATTGAGGCAAATATTTGATCAATTCGTGGTAATGGATATTTGAAGTCTTTTAAAAACTTGTTAATGGTTGTCTTGTAATCATCACAAATACGAAGCTTGCCATTTGGTTTCAGAATGGGAACTAGAGGGGTACCCCATTCAGAATTGTTAGTTGGGACAAGCATTCCCGATTCAACCAATTGATTTAATTGATTTTCAATTTCGTTTTTCCATGCAAGAGGAATTGGACGAGGCTTGCAAAAAATAGGTTGAGAATCAGGCAAAATAGGTAGATTGATCTCTGATAATTTATATCGACCTAAACCGCTCTTGAAAACATCAGAAAATTCGCTCTTAATTGACTCAATGATTTCATTGTATACATCAGCATTTGGGAAAATTTCCTCTTTTATCACATTGATTTCTTTAGATGTTTTTTGAATTAATTCAAAGCCAAAACCACGGAGAAAATCCCTACCCAACAATGTTGGTCTATCAGAATCAGTAACGATTATTTTACCTTTGATTTTGCTGCCGTTAAATTTCACATTTGCTTCAAATTCGCCTAACAATTTTAAAGTTTCACCACCATAACCAGTAAAAGATGCCGTGCACGATCGAAGAATCCTTCTATCAAAATTATGAGAAAAAACATCTATCGACATTAGAGAACAGGGTGCTCCCGTATCACACATGGCCAAAATTGGCTTGCCTTCGATTTCCACTGGAAGCTCATAGCAGTTAGACAGCCTACTCCGATCGTCGATGGCAAAAACCGAGAAGTCCGAATTGCTTTCTTCAACAACACTGTATATTGAAAAATATTAGAAAAATCATCACTCTGTATATATTTTACTTCATGATCTTCCCTTTGATTTCCTTTGTTACGGCAAATGTTTGCCAAATGTCCTTGTTTTCTGCACGAATTGCACTTGGATGTACGGAATTTGCACTTCTCTGACCCGTGATTTTTCCAACCGCAATGAGTACATGGTTTCCTCGTTTTGGCTTCACTGCTGGCATTGCTGTTGTTGTTTCTCGCGTTAGGCTTCGACTTGCTCTTCTGTTTCCCTCGTCGGTTGATGAAATTTACATCACTGGAGTGTTGAACGGCATATTTTGACTCAAAGATCAATGCTTTCTTGAATGCAGAATTAAGCGATAATGTTTCGTCTTCTTCACAAAATTTCTCAAAAATGTTTGCTGGTAGTTCCGTTATAAATTTATCGAGCACCTTTTGTTCCATACTATTACCGAATTTACAGTTCACTGATAACTTTTTAACTTTTGCAAACCATGCGGCTACTGTCTCACTTTCCATTTTTTTGGCACTATAAAAGTTTTTTCTTTCGCGATAAACAATCACTGGCGGCATGTAATGTTGTTTCAAAAGTTTCACTAATTGATCATAAGTCTTTTCACTCGGCAATGTCGGGCTGCAAATGCTGTGAATGATTCCATATGCCTCCGAACCAATCATTTTCAACAATGTTGAAACTTTTCCTTCTGATGTAGTACACCCAACTTCAACAAAATGCATCTCCAATCGCTCGTTCCACAATTCGAAGTTTTCGTTTACAGAAAATTCTGGCATATTTGATGCCGGTACCACCGGATTGATCATTTGGCTCACGTTTAAAGTGTCTTCTGGCATTTTTAATTCTTACCGATATTATCGATTTTGTTGAAATGCTGTGATATATCCTCGTCGCCAATTTGTAGTGTATTCGGAGCGAAGAAAAAGACGTGTTGTCAACTCGATGGTTGGTGGCGGAAGAGACCGACACCTACATTTATTAAATTCATATGTCATCTGCTAGGTTACAATTGATATGACAATTCACAATTTATATGACGATTCAAATGCCATTTTACAATGGATCTGGCAATATCCAACATTTTGAAATCCATCAATCAATGTAGTTGGATTGCGATAAATATTGAACGTGCACTAAACCGGTCAATGAATTTTCGTCAGTATTCAGTTGATTGGTAATGGAGGAAGACATTTTAAGCGGCACCGGTATATTTTTTACATTTTAACCGCCACTCCAACAAACTCTTCTCAATAATATTCACTTTGCCCATCCATTATTAATATCAATAGCCCAACAACTTCTAGTGAATTTATCATGAACAAATATCCAACATCCCTATGTGACGAATCTGGGACCTCAACAGCTCGCCACAATATCATCATCGATTATATCATTATATCACTCATTTTGCAAACATTAATTCGCAAACGTCTACACCAAACGAGATTATCAGGTGTACTGACGTGTGATCCGATTGAAGGTATAGGCATTTGTCTTATTCTATTAATATTTACTTGAGTATCACGATCCAAATATCACGATCCATATTGATCGTGTAGGGTCCCCCTATGTGTTTGTAAACCAGACCACCGAACAAATTTGTGTGGTGACACGAAATCGGGGTTTTAAACCGGTTTTAATCCGAATCTCGTGTAGCCATACAATTTTATTCGGTACACACACATAGAAACACTTAATACAAAACCGGTATTCGCAAATCAAGCTCATGAGGAGCTTCCGTGCATGTACATAGCCTGTGCACAAAGAACATGGAAATCGGCTGAAAGCTCACAAATTCCGGTATATTCCAAATCCCAATTTGGGATGTCCTGACACATAGACAAGTGGGTGTTTTCCAAAGGGTAATTGCAAATTCCAAAGGATAATTGCAAATCTCTCAAGTTTTACAATTTCCACAGCATATATGGGATTTGGAATGGTTAAAAAAGTCAACCACAGAAGGACACCTTCATGAGAAACACATAATGTTGATGTGAATTAAAAATATGTTTCTCACTGTTTGCTCTGTACCCTAAAACCAACTTTCCGAACGGTTCATTAGAATATTTAATATTTGCCCATACAATTTTGTTACGGAATGCAAACAAAAAGTTACAGGCTCGATTTGATTGCTCTGGAATCCAGACCAGTAAACATTTTTCAACTACAAGCATTAAGGATGCTTTGAATAGATTAGATAAATGAGTGAGAGCAATTGCTATTAAATTCTAAGGTGATATATAAATTTTATAAACAAGTATTCGTAATGTGACGCTACATTACATTGGGGAGAATTATAAAGCCTCAATCTATTAGCTGAAAAAAAATTTTCAGCTGAAATATAAGAATTGAAATGAAATTCACGATTGTTATCAAAGTCCAAGTAGCAAATCGTTCATGTAGACTTAATTTTTATATGTGAAAACTACATCTGTTGAACTCTATAGAGCTTAAGTCATGCTGTAGCTGCCATTTTCATAGGATTCTACAAACTGTGGGCTGATACGGTACACAATGCATTACCAATTATTAGTTAAACTATATCAAAAAAATTACTGATTGAAGCAAAGTATTATTATCGAATAATTGATATTTTCTTGTTAATGACGCACAGCTGTTCAAAGCTCAGATTATTTTGGAATATGAGTGACAGTATTTAATCCATCAGGCTGCCGTGAAATAATTTTAATCAACTTGATGAAATTCCATCGAAAAACATTGCATTCCAATGCTTTTATTTGGCCACCGTGTTGGTTAAAAAGTTTGTTCGTTCTACACCAACAGACCAAATATGCGCATCTGGCAAACAACAAGGGGTTTATCGAAATGTAATTTTAATACTCTACCTTGATGATAGTAAGCTAAACAGCATTTTCAAATATTCTGATTTAATTCTTCAAAAGCCTGTCACTGAGGATTTATTTTGAGGTTTCGCTCAATAAACTGTGCACGTGTAGCATTTCTCACTTTGCAGTTGTCGGGAATCCTTCAACGTGTCACGTCTAATTACCATGTAATTTACCTGCGTAAAATTTAAAGGCAGTGAGATGAGAAACGAGAGCAAAACGTGGCTGAAACTAATAATTAAAAAAGTGCCCAAACTAATAAGAAAATTATCCTTGCCTGAACTCAACGATTGATACCGTGATGTCTTGGGGTTTTTCGTTTTTGGGTGGTTTTTGTATACTTTTGAGCTCGTATATGAAGTTACACGTGTAATATTAACAGAAAACAGAACGTAGCATACGTAACGGGACAACGACCGTGGTTCTACGAAGAAATTGATTTGTACGTATCAAGAAGGCATGCGACTTCACGAATGGCGACATTTCTAAATAATTTATTCTGACTTTGTGTAGCAAATAGACATTAGATGTAAGCACATAACAGCGCAATTAACGTAGGGGGAGGCGTACTTCTATGTAGAGTTTCGCAGTTGAATTTGGTGAACCACAATGCAGCGAAAATGTCGCTGTCAATGCAACCAAGGCAACAACCTAGTTCACTTATTTTTTCTTTTGTATTGCTCAATCCTGTTGTACGAAGATTAGATTGGCTTATCACAATGCATATCAGCCATCGCTTGTCTATTCCACCAGACCATTCAACCTAATTCAAGCAGACTTAATTCAAACTAGTGGTGATGCCAACCTATGGTAGGTATCACCACTAGCGAAGCGAACAAATTAGAAATTTGGCAAATTCTGACGCTGCGAAAAATTCGGCCGTCGGCATTGTGGGCATTACCGTACAAAACAGTGCACAGCCGCTGGACACCGACGGTATAACTTTCCACCATCAGCCCCTTCAATCCTCTCACGCATAATGCATGTTAAAAATGCATAGCAATCATTGTCAAATTGGAGGGAAACTATTTGGATTTGACCCGATTTGACAATGAGTAGCTAAAAAATTACTACCATCCCCTTCAATGTAAATCTTATGGGCATGTCCATTCCATTTCTACTACCTCACTGACAGTGCATTCTAATTTTTTGACAGCGATTTTTCTCAGCCCAGTGTGAAAAATCGTTGTATTGTGATTCAAGCTATTGGCTGAGCTCAGGCCAAAGCTGGCGAGCCCGAGTGTGTGGTGGACGCCGGCAGATGTGCGACTTCCGTTCGGAGTGGGGGTTGGGCACGGCACGAGTCAAAACGATTTCGAGCAGAGGCGGCCCGTCATTGTACGCAAAGGAAGCAGTGCTTCCCTTGTCAAATATTCCCTATACAAGAAAAATAGCTTAACAATACATATTGAAATTCAAAACAAATCAATTGATTTTATATGAATTAGCACCCAACATCAATAAAAAAATTACGAACCTCAAAACAATATTCATCTCACACAAGAGATAGCTCTAACAGCCTAAGTGCCTTACAAGTAGTTTTACAGCAACGCGATCGGATATCTTGGGTTTGAGTGAAAACCTCAAACATCTCGTACCATTGTAAGCCAGAACGCTCAGTTCATTACAGCGTTTTGAAATATGCTACACAGAACACTAAAGTAATCTTGCCTCAATGCACGTACCATGATGTGTGCAAGCATCACGCAATCGATGGTCGTAAACACTTTGCAATGAATGTTCCCGAATAGCAGTGCGGACGCTGCTCAGCTCACCGCGTCTTCCTGAGTGAAAGAGAAAACCCTTTGCTTATTCGGCCGCTAAATGGCCCAGAAATGTTTGTGAATGGACGCAGCACGATTTGTAGCGTACTCTGTTTGGTTTCTATTTCGCTACAGAACTTGGAGCTGGTATGGTTCGGGTGACTGAGTTTAGGATGTGATTTGTATGTATGAATACTGTAATGAATTTGTTGTTTTACATAAGATGTTATTTGTATGTTTCGTTTCTGTAATGGATTTTTTATCAAGAGTTTAATCTTTGCTGTTGATTGAAATTCTTCTGATTTGTCTGTTTGTTTGTTTGTGCTGAAAGTGCGTAAGTTAGCATTGGAATGATTAAAAAAAGATAGTTGTTTTTCACTTAAATAGTACAAGAGTATTAACGTTCAGCATACAACGTGAGGTTATTTCAACCCGAAATCTTAAAAACATGAAGCTGATTTTATGGAAGAGGTATGAAAGTAATTTTTTTAACAAATGCTTTGTGCTTTATTATTAGCTTGCCAATACATAGAATAAAAGAAATATTTGAACTCACTCTGTTAAATATATGTATACACAGAATAGATAAAATGCTTTATGAGGTAAATCTAACCCCACCTTGTATGGGCGAGGAATTATTTTCACGTTGTTTGCCGAAGGTTTAATTTATTTTGTCTTGAAATTGAATTTCACCATAGAACATCTACAGCGTTATATTTTTCTCTTGGACTATTTGAATAGAAAAAGGTACTTTATAGATTTGTGGTGACCAGAGGCCCTATTATGATTCAAATTCCGAAATCGGAATTCGTAAAATTTTCCGATTCGCCAATGGTCGGAATTTCGTATTATGATCTATTCCGAAATCGGAATTTAATCGATTCCAGATTTCCAATATATTTCCAATCAAGTGTCAAAATACCTGTTTAAATTTAAAAAAAATGGACGGAGTTTCAATGTTTCTTGTAACATTGACTCTATGGCTATTTATTTTGCTTTGCCTAAGTATGGCTAGTCGGAAATAACAAAACTAGGGATTAAAATTTAATAAAAATCCGCCAGAATTCGCCAAAAAATCCGACAACAAATGAGCTGTCGGATTAGACAACTCGCCTTCGGAATTTACAATCCGAAGTTGGCGGATTCCCGTGTAAATAGCAAATTACTCAGGCAAATTATAATACGAAAATACGATATCGTATGAATTCCGCTTTCGGATTTTGATTCATAATAGGCCCCCAGGACCACTAATTTCACTTTTTATGTAAAAAAAAATAGTTCTAATTTGAAATGTCTTGCATTGTAATTTGTAATTTTGCACCATTCAAATATTAATGAGATTGATGGTGATCATTTTGAGTAGAATAGTCACTGAGTCAAACAATTGGAAATTGAATGTAACTTTTAATGTATTTGCTGCGCTGAAATTCCTACTTGTTTATCCTGGAAAAATATGCAAAAATATATCTGCTTCCCCGAGTCGTAAAGACACGAGCCGCCACTGATTTCGAACCGTTAACCGTTCACATGTTAGCTCACAAGCTAACAAGCAGTTGGTCTGGGCTTGGCCAATATGTATTTGATACATAAATGTCTCCTAAAATGTTTATATATGCATTTTTCCACATTTTCACCTCATCGAAATTAAGATAAGCTACGTGAAATATCTGCTTACTAGCCATATCCAATGTTATGCTTACAAAGCTCTCGTCCCAAAACTTGATAAAATTACCTTCAAAACCATCATTACGTGACCTATTTGCACGTTTATTTTATTAACCACAAATGTCCATACCTGCAAAAGGAGTGAAGAGTCTATATCAGAGGTGACAGAACACATTCAGCTGTTTGTATTAGCATCGTGTTTTCCACACTTCACCTTCGAAGCCACACGTTGCTTGGCAATATCGATAAGAAAATGCTCTCTACGGCATAAAATAGTCATCCTTTCAAAACATCGGAGCTCAGGAGTTACTTTATATCTAGTATGCATAACTTTACATGGGGCAAATTTTTTTTCAAAAACTAAACTGGTTTTTATGGGATAATGTTAACATCATGGTTGTTTGGTCGTGAATCGTACTGAGAGAATTTTTTTTCATGAATATCTAATAAACTTTCGATATTCCTTACATTTAGTTAGCTTCCTAGTCAGCTGCATGTTGTCATTACCAAGAATATTTACAATAAAAAGGAAAATAATGAAAATAATATTGTTTTGGGAATTATAAACCTACGGCGGGCTTTAAATGCCTAAAACTAGGCAATCTAGGCTCATCCCGCAAAAACAATTCCAATTCATTTATTGATGTTCTTCGTAAATACATAAAAGTAAGAAATTGTCTGCATTAGCTAAAGTGATTCACTAAATAAATTGGATCTCATTATACTGCTAGATCTCATAGATCTCATAGCACTATCAATAATGAAGAATTCACTTTCATTCGGTTCGGTTTGACTTTTCTGAACTGTTACATCATAAACTTGCGGTGAAAGTAGAATTGTAGATATGTCTGATGCAAGCACAAACTGCGAGGAACTACTCATTTGAGGTAGAGGAGGTGAGCAAGATGTCACAGGTAAAATTTGGCTCAAGGATGAGTTGTTATGTTGATTTGAAGAGGATGGCTTGTCATAGCATCACATATCAGCTTCATACAAAAATGTCGATATTTTGTATTCCACTTGACTTTTTACAAAATCACTATAACCCAATAGTTTCTGGTTAACATGCTCTCCAAACGCCAAATGTTTTTTTGACATTTTTTCTCCCAAAGTATTCATTATTGAACAAGCAGTTTCATAATGAGTGTATTCATCCGTCTTCTGTTTCTTTCGACGACTACTAGTTGACTGAAGAGATGTCAAGTTTGACGTTTTACGATCATCGTCGGCGTTCATACTCTAAAAAACAAAACAAAAATATTAATTTCAGCGCATATATTTTATTTTATTTTATTTTATTACTTTCACAAAATATTATGAAACCATATGAGTGTGATTTGGAAAAAGGCTTACCAAATGGGGTGTGTAATTATAGAATTTCAAGAGCTCGCCATAAAGTGGAAAATGTTTTAGGATTGGTGAGGTCGGTATTTCGCATCTATCACAAAAATATGAAAGTAGATTCCGAAACAATAAAAAGTGCAACGTTGGCTTCATGTTACATGCATCGTTTTTTACGAAGAAATAAACCAGCTCAGCAATTATATACACCACCGGCAACATTCGATTTAGAAGACATTGAGGCTGGCTCAATCATTACCGGATATTAGAGAAAAAATAATGAAAATTCTGAAGCTTTTTCGTCTTTAAAAAGAACACCAAGAAATTTAACCACACAATTTAAATTGAACCGGAATGAGTTCACGGAATATTTCATGTCTGGACATGGAAGAGTACCGCGGAAAGGTCACTATTTATATTTTGTCCACAGTTTTTTTAATAAAACCATGACTACAATTTCAAAAAATATTGTTTTATTTAAATAACTTACCTGTTCAAATTCCAACTCAGTGCCTTGACCTGGGTCGGCCTCATCAGCCCAAATCAAAAATGACATGCTTTTAAAGGCAAACCTTCCCCTTCTTTCAGAAGCACCACCTCTGCATTTTTGTTTTTTCAGCTCTTTCTTGCTTTCATTTTTGAAATATGTTCTTAGGTTTCTAATTTTTTTTTTTGTACTTCATCGGGACTTAAAGAAAACTCAAGCCCGATCACATTCCAACCGTCCTTTTTTGAAATACGGTTTTTGTAGTCACAATTATTCGAATACCACTAATATTTATGCAAACGTACCGCTTCAATAAAACTTATTGTTCTTTGCGCTGCACTAAGCCATGATTACAAAAAAGAACACAAACGTTGAACTCAAACAAATTCATGACAATTTAAATAAAACAATAATTAAAACAAATACAAAAATCTTAAAAAAGTGCAACGTAAAAGGCGTACACACAACAGTTTTTTAGTGAGTAAGAATCTCACATAATCTTGTTTAGTTCGCAAGACACCTATTGAAGGTTTTTGACATCCGCTCCCAAAAAAAAAAAACAAAAATATAATATTTTTAAGCTCATGGCATACTGTTCTTATTTTCAAAGTGTTTCCTTTAACTTTCATGGCAAACTATTTTGTGATTTTCAAATATTTTTTTCTCATGACACTATTTCGTTTTCAAAAGTTCTTAATTGAATATTGGTTTGAAGGGGTGTTGAAATGAATCTATATGACATGATATTTAGAATATCATAACTCAGCTCAATCGAATTCACCGAATGAAACCAATTGCTCGGAGTTTTCGAAGTTCAGTGAAAACACGGCAACTATGAGACGAGCAATACAAACAATCTTTAAAAACGTTGCTGTATTATAAGTACAGCCAAACTCGCATTATATTGCTCTGTATTGCTCCTTTATTTTTGGCAATATTCGTCGGGCAATTAATTGCTCTGAAAGCTAATCATGTAAGAGCACTTCTATGAATGTGTAGGCAACCATGTAGCTATTACAGTGACGTAGTGACCCCCCAGAAAACTGTTAGCTTTTCAGAGCGAACTGAAAGTTTTTCATAAGTCTCACGCTTTGTCTACGCATCAAATTCTAATTTTCAAAGTTCGTCTATTCGAAAGAGTGGTAACTTGTCGCCAACCCGTCACGGTGGAAATTCCCTCGACTGGTACTTTTAGACAAGCCTGTAATCTAGACCATCCATCAGCTCACCGTCTACTGTGCTTGCTGGGCACTGCGCGAACCGGTAGTGAGATCAGCGGGCGATTTTTTTGACAGGCATCACTGCTTCCAGAAAGAGCGTTCAGCAATCGATGCGAACTCAGAGGTAATTGAGGCTGTAGCTACAGTAGAGCGGGCATGTCATCAAGCCAGACCAATCGTCTTTCTCGTAGCACTAGACGTACGAAACGCTTTTAACTGGCCGAGGTGGGCCGATATGGACCGATAGAAGAGGTTTCGTATCCTTGGCTACCTACTAGCCATAATGCGAGACTACATGATGGATCGATGATTGCCCTAAGACACCACCGATGGAAGCAGAATGAAACCTGTTATCTCAGGCGTGGCACAGGGGTTGATCTTAGGACCTCACTTCTGGAATATCATGTAGGATGATTTGGCGTACTTAAGAATGCCTGCGTATGTATATTTGTTCAGTTAGTCTTAGGACGTCGCAGCTGCTATCACTTTCAAATCTGCCAATTTAGCTCAACTTAATCTAAGCTAAGTAATGAGAAGGTTCCATTGAGAGATGACCGAGCTCCGCCTCCAACTGGCAGTCTGAAACGTACAGATTGTCAAGCTGACGAAACGGAGACTGTCAACTGTAATACCCATGGCAGCTGGCTCAGTCGAGGTCCATACCAACAAATTGATCATCTTATTATATGGAGCTGAAATTCGGGGAGATGCACTTCGAACTAAGAGATTCTGGAAGCAAATTGCCAGTGTCCAGCGCAGGGGTGTCCTGCAAATGTGATGTCAGGAGTAATTCCAATCGATCAATTAGTGTTGAAGTCCGTGGGAACGGATAGGTAAGATAGCACAACTAGGTCGAAGCTATGGTCAAACGAATCCTAGCTCCGAACTTCGTGGACCTGTAATTGGTCTTTTTAATATGTCAGGTCTTAATATACTGCTGTCTTATAAATTATTCAAAGATCTGGTAACCAGATTCACATTGAAATCTACAGTAAGGGAAAAAGCTTAAGTGTTATCAAGCGTGAATTGCGAAAAGATCGTTTTAGTCGGATAATTTTTTAAAAATTTGTCCTGATTACAAGTTTAGGCAAGAAGCTTATGCGTCAGCGTAGTTACATGGCTGAATGACATAGCCAAGGATGATTAGTGCTTAAAATGAATTCACGGGCCTGCACTTTTATTTTCCTTATAATATAGTTTACTATGACCATCTTTGGACCATCAAAGTTTTCATTGAAAATTAGGATTAAATTTGCATTTCCAAGTTGATCAATTCCAATGGTGTTTTGGTTGCATCAGCACAAAATCTACTTCCTACTGATGACATATTCCACTTCTCTTTTTGCGGGAAACCCGATATATATATTTCCGCAAAACATTTTTTATGGCGCCGAATGTCCATCTGCATATGCATCTTAATAAAAATGTCCAGCCAAACGCTAGTATCAAGCATATGCTCATGAGGCCCAAATAATTTATAGCTTGTAACGAGCCAATGGAAATGCAATATTGTGCAATTGACATGGTTGTAGTACAAGCATCGATGAAAAACTCCATTGCAAATGTAACACTAATAGCCTATCAGCCTATGGGCCTACATGTATTCAGTTGCATGCGCTCATAGATTTTCAAACGTGCTTTACGTATTATTTTCTGGGTTTTTCATTGCACGTATCATACGTCCATGTTTCCGTAACATCAACTTTTACCAGATCATAACATTCTGTCCTTAGCATTTTAAAATACAATTTTCCTATGTTATCAGAAATAAATACACCATATTGATGGCGATGCTGTCGACGATATAATGATGCTCATTTTTTGGATATTTAACTTACATGAATTGCATTCAACTATCGAGGACGATGTATTTGCATACGCTCAGTATCGAGCACTACCAACTATTCGTTCGCAAATTGCGTTCCATGAAAATCACATTTGTGCGCGTCAGTGTACATCCCACATCCAGCATTTCGTTATTGCATTAACATGCAAATTTGTGAGAATACATGATAACATGCATGAATTGATGGATTTTTTATTTTTATATTTCTGATAAATCTGTCAAACTAGACTACCATTACAGAATTTTTCGTTTATGAAATTACTATTAAGTTTAAAAATCAGCAGAAACAGAGATTTTAAAATCAATATAAAAACCAACTTCAAACTGTTTAATTCCGAAAACGACGAAATTCATTAATTGATATTGAAATTTTTTTTTTGTTTTTTTTTTTGGGAGCGGATGTCAAAAACCTTCAATAGGTATCCTGCGAACGATACAAGATTATGTGAGATTCGAACTCACTTAAAAACGTCACCCGCTAACAACGGAGGTCCGAGCCGGAACCGCTTTCGCATTACTTCATCTCGGCCGTGCTACTTCCACCCATCAGGTGTCCCATTGGCTTACTTCCGTTCTATCAGGCTTTCAGGAGTCTACGAGACATCCTTCCTCTTTTTTTAAGCGCAATACCAGCTCCACATATGCTGACACAGCTGACCAGGCGTCTTCTGACAATAGCATCATCTCCACGATTGACTCCGGCGTCAAAGGGCCAATTGCAGAGAAAAGCATGTGTCGCTCTCTTCTGAAGCGGGCGCAATGGAAAATGGTATGGAAAGCGTCATCACTTTCCTTAGCACAGAACTTACAGAACTCCGTCCTGACTTTGTCCATTCTGTAAAGGTATTTCCTGAAGTAGCCGTGGCTCAATAGGCACTGGCACAGGTAGAAGTTTATTTCACCGTGGTCGCGATTAAGGCAAGGTTTTAAGGCATGAATTAGCCTAATCATCCATCCTCCCTTCGAGCTCGTAGCCCAGCGCTCCTCCCAAAGCTTGAGCGTTTGCGCTCGTGCTCTAGCAACCAAAATTTCTCTTCCCACTTCTGCTTTGTTCAGGAACACTTTCCTGCGTTCGTTCGCCAATAGATCAATTGGGACTACTCCCGCTATTACTAACACGGCGTTTCCTGAAACTGTTCTGTAGCTGCTTGCAATTTGCAGCACTCCCCTACGCTGAACGCTCACCATCCTAGCTCGATACTCTTCAAACCTTAACGCAGTGGCCCATATCTCCGCGCCATACAACAGCATTGAATGAGCCACCGTCATAAGGAGCTTACGTTTACTCGGACTAAGACCGCGAACGTTTACCATGAGTCTTTCAAGCGAGATAACAGGCAGTAGCACCATAGGCGTGCCGTGACCTAAAATCTGGCAGGGGCCAGGGACCAAAAGGTTCAAGACGTACTGTTCATACAACTTACATAATTTATTAATACATTACATATTTGTTAATTTATTCTTTGATATTTGTTTATGCATAATGCATTATCAAATAAACTTCATGTCTGTGAATATGTATTAGCTACAACGGCATGCATATAATGTGAACGGTAGGTACGAACTACACACGAATTATCTATGATCGTTAAGAAATGAACGCTTGTACAAATTATATGGAAATAGAATGGAAAGAATTAGAAATATAAGACTATTTTTTCGTTGAGAAGCTAAATATATTTCAACTTATACTTGAAGAAGAGGATATCTAAGTTTCAAAATATCTTTGAAGAAATTGGAATATTTTAAGCTTAGAAGAAAAAAATTGACCTCTTGCTTCAAACTTTTGTTACCTAGAAAACCTACAAAAAGCATATATAATTTGGCGAGATGGAAGAGTGCTGTAACTTACTCTTTTCAAGCCATTTGGTTTGCAGGGATATCTTCGTAGCCCTAACTGCGTGTTCAAGGCTAGATGAAACAGCAAAACCTTTGAAACTAGTGCGTTTTGCTGTTTTCCGTTTTCGCGATCCTCTGAGAAATGTGAGATCGAGACAGTTCTTCTCTGCGAATAATTTAATTTTTTCCCAAACTACATACAAGTCTTCTCGCTCACTTAGTAGTGTTTTAACTGTTCCATTTACAAGATGTATCCCATCCCTAAAAGTTGCATTTTTAGTTTGGAAATATGTGCTTAACATGTTCGTTATAAAAAGAACATAGTGAAAGATGAAAAGATTCACTACAAACTTAGGATTACTGATTGAATGAAAGATCCCCAATGAATAAACTGAGTCGTTGTATTTTCCCTCATTCATTTCTTTTTCTAAAGCCTCTTTCATGGTCCCATAGCTATCTACCACATATTTGCAATTGTGAAATCTCATTGACTAACGAGTCGAGCTTAAACTTCTCATTCTACGCCTTGAATTTAGACCAACTGCCTCTTCAAGCTGCTTCAACAATTCGTGTTGTGATGGCTTCGAAAAGAGTAGTTTAAGGGATTTGATGGCATTGAAAAAGGATGTACACGTTTCGATTGTGAAAAATGTGTCCATCACATCAAGGATAATTACAAATGTGGCTGCAAGGTGTTTCATTTTAATTTAGATTTGTACACCACTTTTTTGTCCTGACATGACACTAGCACCATCATAAGACTGTACAACAACAGGCAATTCACTAAGTCCGTAGCTGGCTAACAGGCTGAAAATTATATCTGCTAAATACGAGGCATTTCTAGCTCCTGAACAGTTTACAAAGCTTAAGATCCTTTCTTCGACTGCTAGCTCTTTAGTAAATCTGACAACCACGGAGAGTTGTTCCTTTTTGTGGACCCTTGCTTCATCTGCCATAATGGATATCAGTCCGCACTCTTTTATTTCAGCTGTATTATTCTCGCGAACGATTTCAGCAAATATTTTTATTAATTCATTTTGTGTTTAGCCATTACAGCAGTCCGCAACCTTGTTTTAAAAATTATTTGCAAAAGTTGAATCATGCTTCGCGAATAATGTAAAAAATTCCAAAAAAAATCACGGTTATCACTGGTACCGCTTTCATCATGTCCTCTGAAAGCACGTCTTTGGCGACTGAGACACTTGGTAAGGTCGATAACCGTTTCCAAATAATTTTGGTTCATCTTGACAAAATTCCAAGATTGTTCAAGCACCATATCACTTACTGTCCTCAAAGTACTATTCGAGTTTTCACATTGTGCATGAATTTTACCATTCGGATAATTTATCCGGATCGCGAAGTTTGGTCGAACTGAAATTTTGGTGTATTTTTGGCAACAATGGAAATTCTATGGAAAATTTCGCATTGTGATAGCTTCACACCGAGTCATCAGACCATCCCAAAATTTACAAGACTCATCAATGGGCATAAAAAATAAGTTTCTTTAGTTTTTAAATAATGTATGGGCAACCTTGTAGCTACCATAAGTACGTAAACACAAATCTTTCACACGATTTTTAGAATAAAATGCAAACGATTGATGAATTTGATACTATATATACAGTCAAATCTAAACTTGTAAAATTCCCAATCGGTATATACTGGTCTTGAGTAGATACAGGTATGAAAAAAGTTTAATGAATATGATAAGAACCATGTGGTGGTTGTGTCACTTTGGAAAAACACTCGGTGAAATTGAAGTGTTATGCCTTTTAACTTCTGATGCAGTTATCAGGTTATAATAAAATTCACACGCATTTAACCTGAGTGTAAACCAAGGAGGTCATAGATAGTGTGAGAACACATAACACAACCCACAATCACATATCCACACAGTACTATACAATACAATAATATAAAGCAGGCTAAGAAAAATGTAAATAAAAATATTGAAAAATAAGAATCAATAATATATTTTGTAAAAAGCTGTCAAGACGTATTTCTCTTGATAACATTAAAATTAAATTTTCAGTGGAAGTATTTACTTCCAAATTAGAATTGACTTCTAAAATAGCATAAAAGTGGCAGCGATACCATTTTTATTCTCCAAATGACTTCGAAAATTGTATTCTACGTTAATACCATTTTAATACACAGACTTTGTTTTGTGAAAAACATAATTGCATAAAGCGCCAGTTTATAAAAGTGTTCTTACCTAAATACCTGTATATTGCCTACTAGGAATGAACAGATAATCTTAATAAAAAAAGGATGATTGGGGAAGCGCTTTTCGTCTTTTTCTTAACGTATAACTTGTCGAAATCAAATATTCTCGTCCATATCTCGAAATAAGTCCCATAACATCGTAATAAATACCACAAATAACACAGTCTCGAAGTTATAAGTAGTGAAAGTTGGTATAGGCTTACACTACTGCACTTGTTTATAACCACAAAAACCTAACTGGCGAAAACTTAGGTGTCTGCAGTTAGAAATATTTATTTTTCTGGGAGGGGCCAACCTAGGGTCTGGGGGGGTCCCGGCCCCCTCTGGCCCCCTCTGGCCCCCCCTACGGCGCGCCTATGAGTAGCACCCTATCGCATACTTTTCGGATGTGCGGATCGCATACTTTTCGAGTCCAACATCACTCCAAGATACTTAGCCGATTTTCTGGTCTCAAGTACTTCACAGCCTACCGTCATGGGTATAATGGTTGGTATCTTTCTCTTGGTCAGCATGACAATCTCAATTTTTGCGATGGCCAACTGGAGACCATGGCTTTCCATCCAGGCTTGAACCCTTCTCATTACTTGATTGAGTTTGAGTTGGGCGAGGTGAAGATTTCTAGACGTGATGACAGCGGCTACATCATCAGCATAGCCCACCAAGAGCACGTCTTCCGGCATTTCGAGGCGTAAGAGATCATTATACGCAATATTCCATAGGTCTGGCCCGAGAATGGATCCTTGTGCTGCCCCAGCTGTAATGGTTTAGCATACAGTTCCCTGATTCGTTTCATAAACCAAATGACAATCTTTCAGGTAATACCGTACCATTGCCAGCAAGTATTCCTTTATTTGAAAATGTTGCTGAAGAGAATCCAGTATATCTGTCCATCTTGTCGAGTTTAAAGCGTTACGAACATCCAGCGTTACCAAAAACACTATGGGTCTAGCTCGATGACAGGCGGCCTCTGCGCGATCTACTGCGCTAATTACTTCGCAATTCTCCCTTTCCCTTTGAAATTAGAGCAAAACGCGTGACTTTCCAGAGTGACGGAAAGACACCCGCTAGTAAACATTCATTCTACATACATTGTTATGTTGACGGGTGTCGCTCTACCACTACTTTTAAGACTTCTACTGGAATATTGTCCGGACCCGGGGCTTTTCGGCTCTTCATTCTGACACACAATTAAATGTTCACCTTACAATTCGATTGCATCAGGTTTGTTATCCTAGATGTGTTCAATGTGCATGTTATAGCTGCTCTGAAAGTAGTGCATAAAATCATTTAGGCAATTGTCCAAAATCGCAGTAGCAAAGCGAAGCAGTTTATAATTTTTGGACAGCCAAGAGCTGCTACGTAGGTCGGCTTTTACACAATATAACACAGTTACCAATTTTTTCTCAGTTCTCTTTTGAAGTTAATCTTAGCATTTATGTAAATCAACTCAGCACTTGCATTGCATTTTGAAAATTTGATAAAATTTCTGAGTATTCAGCATACAGCAGCGGATAGGTTAGGTTGACGTGGCTGCCGATCTACAGATGCCTGACGACCAGCACACATTCGCACAAGATACAGAAGCGGGTAAAATTGGCATTAAATATTCAAAAAGTTTCACTTATTTGCAACTTTTGACGCTATATCTGTAAAAATTTGGATGAGTGAAAGAGAAACGTTGAATATTTGATGATACACCTCACACCCGCCTTCTGAAAAATCTAGATTAGTTGCGCTGTATAAAAGCTTACTTGAAACTTGAGCTGAGTTGAAATGTTCAAAAGCCTGTATGATTTGTGATAGCACTATTTTCAAATTTATTGTTCATAGCCTTTGTCATCAAAGTAAGAAAACTGCTTTTCGTTTCCATTTCTAATCAAAAATTATGTTTAGGCAATATGTCAGCTACATACATACATTAATATCGCCTTAGCAACTTTCTTGCTATCCTCCAGACTGCGAGCAAAGCAGCTATTCTGAAATCTTGGACAGGCCAACTGTCAAATAGCAAGCATAAAAAGCAGCTATTTTGTGACATTGGACAGCCAGAGCAGCTAAATTAGCAGCTATAGCTGCTACAGCAAGAATACTGAACACAGTTCCTATAGTATTCCGGTTAAATCAGTTTTGAAGTTTTGATATGTAGCCAAACTGAAATACTGCAGTGCCGCAGGTGTATTTAATCTCGTTCGAAACAATTATTATTTCATGGATTGGCATTGTAATTGTTGAGATCAAAAAGATGGTTATCGCAGGCCAACAAAAAAATCTGTGGTAGAAATATCAGTTTGAACAAATACTATTCTCTACTTAATACGATTCGGATACTAATATCAAACTGAAAAAATCTTGTTCTTAAATTATTTAAAGTAGGTAAATCATATAGACTTAAGTGTTTTGTACACTATTAAGGCTTACATACATTTTTTTTGCTCCAAAGTACTTTCGTTCCAACATAATTGATACTGAGGGTTAGAGAATATATTATGTCATTGAACGTTGCAGCAGTAACAAATTCATATATACTGACAGCTAACATGACAAAACAGGATAAATGAATAAGCTTTTAAACAGAAAAGACCTAGAAGAAAATGTGAGATGCCCGACTACAATGCTTTGAATTGAAAATAAAAGTAAATTGTTGATAATAGGAGCAAAATTCACATTTTCTTTGTAAGAATTTTTGTCTGGTAGTATGTGGTTGAATAAAAACGATACACTTTGGCTGAATAAAAACGATACATTTTAAAACTAGAACTTTCAATAAGTCATTACTATTTTTTCAATATACCCTTCGATATTTAAGCGTTTACTATTTTTCAACCAAATACATCATGTGACGAACCTTTCAGCCAAATATTTTACTCATTATGGATGCACTTGAATCGACCAATTCCATGAAAATAGAATTAAAGGTTTCGTTCATCTTCACACAGTTATCCTGAAACGAAACTTATTCTGAAATTGACATAGCGCCTCAAGAATTTGTCTGCTTGCCTTCGTGTCACAAAATAAGAATTTTTGTCATCCTGAATTCCAGCTGTAGTTATGGGAAATATCCCCATTCATAAAGCATTGCGTGGGCTTGATTTACGTAATTTTTTGCTTTCTCAAATGAAAGTCATTATTATCCGACGATAATGGTTTCCGGCCAAAGACCCGGAGCAAAATATGGGCCGGAATAAATATGGGCCAGAATATGATGGATATAGAACATTCAACATTTGACAAGAAAAGTTGAGAAATATTGTGCTACACTTCGAAGAGCTACAGCTTATGCTTTCTGATGCGTCATTGTCAGGGTTTAGTTACGAAGGCTAGTTGAGTTTCAGTTTATCAAGCTTTTTTTTTACTCAGCAATGGAAATCATGAGGACGAAATGTGCAATTAAGTTTGAATAATTTAAATATCCAGCAAAACATTAAAAGTACGAATTTGAAATTAAGTGCCATATACAGTATTACTCGTATTTATTCGAACGATGAAAAATTTATTGAAAGCTTTCAATGATGTTTTTTATCTGGATTAAAATAAATGTACAAGACAAGCGCCATTCAAATTGTTTATCACGTTGATCGGGCTACAGTTAAAAGTTACAGAGCGTTTTAAAGCCTTTAATTTGCAGTTTTCTGATAAGACAAAGTGAAAAATAGCTGAAAAATTAAATTTGAAGTATTTTTTTTTAACTCGACGACTATTTGCATAAATGATTTTGGGCAAAAAGTTGCAAATCTAACATCAGTAGAATATATTTTTCTGAGGCAATCTGAATTACGGTATATTCAATAGCTTTATTGCAGTGGATAGGTGTTTGAATATAAGTTCTTGACCGAAAACACCTTATACTATCTATAATTTGTTTGGCTTTCTTTCTTATATTTTCTATTTAATTATAGTTTTTCGTTGTATGTTTGTTGGTAGGAAGGTTTGGTAGGTTTGTTCATATGAATTCGACCTAAGGCAACATTCCAATCCAATCTAATTGCATTTCTAAAGGGGCGATGATTCTTTCTTTATAGATTGTTTCAAAATGTTGGACGAGTCAAATCCCGTAACAACTCAGCTTAGAAAATCAATATTTTGAGGTTGAGTTTTATGACGACTCAATCAGATTCAGTTTTTATCGCTACTTGGTTTGTTCGGAGTAAAATTTGATAGTTTTATCTGAATATTTTTATTATTTTCGGAAGAATTGCTAAGCTGATTGCAAAAAAAAACATTGTCAATTCCTGTAGCCATTGTTATTACAGTGTTTTGAAAGCAAAAATGTGTTTTGTAGTTGGCTCCCATCTACCCAAGTAGTATTTTTACTAATGTTCGAAGAACATTAGTATTAACCCTCCCCAGACACACTACAATTCGAGCACCTCCCTAGACACACCTGGGTCAATGGAGTCCTGCCGTTTTTTTACCACACTTCGAATCGTTTTAAAATCTGAAAAAATTCATGAAGGTAGATCGATATCTATAGAAAAAGAGCGTGCATTAGGTGATGGATATATATGAATTTTTATTATTGTTATTTAATGGAAATCGACACAAAACACGAGAAATATACGTATACACTTAAAACATCATAGCTTTTTATTAAAATCGATTCGGCCAAAAATTCATATTCCCTTGTATATATATATATATATATATATATATATATATATCACAGGGCGTAGCTCAAGCTACTGTGGGGGTCATAGGTGGCGGATCATGGACGGCCTACAGTAATGTAGGTTAGCTGCGAATAACAAATAAGCAGTCCCCGACCGAGAGCGGTAGAGAAGGAGGGTGGGGTGGAAATGCCTTAGAAACCCAATGAGCGCTCTATGACAGGACGAGTTGGCGCCGTCCTCCAACTATGCGTCTAACCTGGCCGCAGGTATAAAAGGCTATGGGAAGGAACCCAGAATAATAAACCAACAATGGAAGTAAAGGAGCAGAAAATTCGAACGGGGATATACGTTCAAACGTCGGAAGGAACCGTGACTTCCGGCAGGCTATCTTCCAGCATAGCTGGAAGGGAGTCGCCAGCGGACCCTTACGTTAAAGGAGCGGGCAGCTTGGCTCCTTCAACGCTCAATACTACAAGGCAAAACACCAGTGTGCAAATGGAGAATCCGTTCCAACGCATGGAAAACCCTTTCACTCGGAAATCGCTGCTGGCTCGAACACCACCAAGAGAAGCAACTGAACGAGGGAAAATGCCAGATGACTCCAGTAGCACGATGCAGCAAATGATTGTAGCACCAACGGAGCAAAAACTCGATGCCTTTGCCAAACTAGGCGAAATGATTAGAGCCCTAGCAGATTTTACGGAATCGCGAACCAATCTGCACCATGCGATTAAGGATCAGGTTAGGGCCATCCGAGCGGCGTATCATAAAGCTCGAGTAGAAAGGGGACAGCGCAAGCCTGGACGAATGGAAGTTTCAACGCAGGTCACACCAACATTAGTTGCATGTGCAAATGCTGACCGGTGTAGACCAAGCGGCAGCGACGCAGCTGGCGAAACTCCAGGACCATCCGAGGTCAAAATGCAGAAGCGATATAGAGAAGTGGAAACCGAAGTACAAACCTTTGGACAGACCCCCAAAAAGAAGATGGTTAAGACGCCAACCAAAACCCCCGCGCAGAAGGAGTGCCTGCAAGAAAAGGCCCAGGACCCATGGATTAAGGTGACCAAGAAAGGGAAAAAGATGCCCCCGGTAAAGAGAAATCGTCCGGACGTCATGATTATTTCCACGAAATCCACATCCTACGCCAGATGAAGGCTGATACGAGTCTGAAGGAAGTAGGCGAAAGGGTGACCCGCATCCGCAGAACGCAAAAGGGCGAATTGCTGCTACAGATGAGATCATCTGTTCCAGACGTAGTGCTCAAACTCCAAAAGCAAATGGAGGAGGCATTAAACGGGAAAGCCGAAGTCACATCCAGATGTGATATGACGAAGATTGACATCAGGGATCTGGATGAAATCACAACGAAAGCTGACATCTGCAAAGCTTTCCAGGAACATTTCAACCTGAATGGCCTGAAGGAAGAGTCGGTGCTTTCGCTAAGGAAGTCGCATGGTGGAACACAGGTGGCCACGATGAGCATTCCAGCAGCACAGGCAAAAATGGTTATTGCAGCTGGAAAAATACGAATCGGTTGGGTCGTTTGTCGGCTTAGAGAGCAAGTCCAGCTGAAAAGATGCTTCAAGTGCCTTGAATATGGGCACTTCTCTAGGGCATGTAAAGGTGACCAGGATAGGTCAGATATGTGTCGACGCTGCGGAGAAAAAGGCCATTTTGCAAAGGATTGCGTGAAAGAGCCAAAGTGTCTATTCTGCTCTCAGGCAAAGGGAGCCGACACAAATCATGCTGCTGGCAGCGCTAGATGTCCAGTGTTCAAAAGAGCCCTCAGCAACAGAAAATGAGATTTATCCAGTTGAATCTCAAACATTGTGTGGCAGCGCAAGATCTGCTCTCCCAAAACGTCTACGAGACGAAAATTGACATAGCGATATTGTGCGAGCAATATAGGAGACCGAACAAGGGCTCCTGGGCTGCCGACAAATCCAACAGAGCGGCAATATGGGCTTGCGGAAATATCCCATTCGGAGAAGCCATGAAAGAGAGCGTAGACGGTTTCGTTTGGGCTAAAATAGGCGGCTGTTATGTGTACAGCTGTTACATCTCCCCAAACTCGACGAAGGATGAGTTTTCCCACCTTCTGGATAGGTTGGTTATGGATGCCAAACAACACACTCCACACATCATAGCCGGCGACTTTAATGCGTGGTCCACGGAATGGGGCAGTAGGGAAACGAATGCACGAGGCCGCAGTCTTATGGAATCATTCTCCCAGCTGGATGTGGTTCTGTTAAACTCCGGAAATGTACCTACTTTCCGTAGCAGAGGGATGAGCTCTGTAATCGACCTGACATATGCTAGTACGAAGGTGGCGAGAGACATAACATGGTACGTGTCTGAGCATTACACCCATAGCGATCATCAAGCTATTATGTTTGAGACACACTACAAGTTGGGCAGTCGATCACAACAACTTACCAAGGAAAAAGTCGGCAAGGGCTGGTCAGCCCGGAAATTCGATGAAGGAGCCTTCGTTGAAACACTACGACAAGCTGAAATGCCTCGAGGAACCGCGGAGGAAAAGGCTGCGCAGGTTGTGGAATTGATATCGCGCGCATGTGATGCCTCGATGCCACGGCGAAAACAATTAACGTATAGGAAACCAAACTACTGGTGGTCCGATGAACTAGCGAAGCTCCGGGCGCTATGTCTGAAAGCTAGAAGACAGTGCCAACGTGGTGTAAATCAGCCCAATCATGAGGAGCTGCAGCGGTCATACCAGGAGGCGCGGAAGAAACTGCAACTGGCTATTCGAAACAGCAAGAAGGCTTGCTTCAAAAAGCTGTGTGAGGAGGCAAGTATCGACCCATGGGGAGGTGCGTACCGAGCAGTCATGTCACGCATAAAGGGCCCATGCACAACGCAGGCCAGTTGTCCCGTACTACTCAGGAAGATAGTTGAAACGCTGTTTCCTCATCATCAGGATGGTGTCATCGTACCTGAAGCAGGAAATGCGGCGGAGGATGTGCACCCGGTCACCGAAGCAGAACTTTCGGAGGTGTGCAAGGGACTAAAGGACAAAAAGGCGCCTGGGCTAGATGGAATCACAAACAAGTGGCTTAAGATAGCCATCAAGTCGAGGCCGGAAATGTTTGTAAGTGTCTTCAACACATGCCTGAATGACCGAACTTTCCCAGCATGTTGGAAGAGGCAGAAGCTAGTGTTGTTGCCAAAATCAAACAAACCGGTTGGAGAACCGGCATCTTATCGCCCCATCTGTCTGCTGGACGTCCTAGGCAAAACACTGGAGAGGATCATCTACAACAGGCTTCTACCGGCGGTGGAAGACAATGGAGGACTATCTGATCGCCAATACGGTTTTCGCAAAGCACGTTCGACGGTTGACGCTATTAGTGTGATAATCGAGCTAGCCAAGCCCGCGCTTGAAGCGCGTAGAACATCCCGAAACGACTGTGCTCTTATCACGCTCGACATCAAAAACGCGTTCAACTCGGCAAATTGGAACCGAATAGTAACTAAGTTACTCAAGCTGAAAGTCCCTTACTACTTGACGGAGTTAATCGCTGACTATTTTCGGAACCGAGTCTTATGGTATGACTCCGATGACGGGCCGAAACGTCACTGCGTTACAGCAGGTGTCCCACAGGGATCTGTCTTGGGGCCTCTACTCTGGAACGTTATGTACAACGACGTGCTTACCCTAAAATTACCAAGAGGGGTAACGATAATCGGATTCGCGGACGACATAGGTGTGTTGGTATCTGCTGCAAATCTGGAAGGAATTGAACTGCTGGCGGACGAGGCGGTGTACCAAGTCAGGGAATGGCTAGAAAGTGCTGGTCTTGAGCTTGCAGGGCACAAGACCGAGGCGGTATTGATAAGCAGCCGGCGAAAAACCGAGTGCTTTGAAGTCACCGTCGGAGACCAGAGAATCAAATCCAAGGCTTCAATCAGGTACTTGGGCGTCATGATTGACTCAAGGTTGAGCTTCAAAGCCCACGTTGAGCAGGTGTGCAACAAAGCCGCAAACGTAAGCGTAGCACTATCGAAGATGCTACCGAATATCGGCGGCCCCCGTCAAAGTAGCAGAATTTTAATATGCAGAGTCGTGAGCTCTATCCTTCTCTACGCGGCGCCAATATGGACTCACAAGCTGACAGCAAAGGCGAATAAGAAGAAAATGTGCTCGACATATCGAATAAGTGCTCTGAGAGTGATTCGCGCCTACAGAACAACACCAGGGGAAGCGGCATATGTGATAGCGGGCATGATTCCGATAGAAATCCTAGCAGATGAGATGCAAAGGCTCTACAAAAATAACAGGGCGGATTCAAAGGCAGAGAGGCAAGCCTCTGTAGGAATATGGCAAAGGAGATGGGATCAATGCGCAACCGGTAGATGGACCTATAAGCTTATCCCCGATATTGCTAAATGGACCCAGCGGAAGCACGGAGAAATCACCCACGAACTTACACAGTTCTTAACTGGGCATGGCGTATACCGGAAATATTTGCATCGGTTTGGCCAGGACGACTCCCCCAACTGCCCGATATGCGGAATAGACGAGGACCCGGAGCACATACTGTTTGAGTGTCCACGATTTGCGCGACACCGAGCTAAGCTGCAAACTTCTACCACCCTGCTCTTATCGGCAGAAAACGTGGTGGAGATAATACTGGCATCAGAGGAAGCTTGGAAAGCACTGACGGGAGCACTAGCGCAAATTCACGCCGTTCTTCGAAAAGAGGATGCCAAGAGAGCGAGCACTAGGCGGCAGCCCGTGAACAGCTAAAGCTGACCCCACCCCACGAAGTAATACCTGTCGGCAGTCCCGTGGGGCGGTGGAGGATAAGGAGGTGGTTTTTAGTCGGTTAGCGCCCGACATAACCTTCGATTAGGTATCCATGCGGATTTTCCCCTCCAAGATAATAAAAAAAAAAAAAAAATATATATATATATATATATATATATATATATATATATATATATATATATATATATATATATATATTTATACATATATATATATATATATATATATATATATATAAAATTTAATAAAAAATATAATAAAAAATTTCAGAGCGATAATCTCGGGAACGCGCCATCTGATTGAGCTGAAACTTTCAGGATACATTGGTGTATATGCAGAAAAGGTTCAAATTTCACTAAATGTCAATTATTGTTAGCCCTTTGGCGCCGGCGGCCATTTTAGTGATATTTTTAATATACCTATTATTCCGTACACAAATAGTTTTTGCAAAAACAAAGTTCACCAAATAAATTTCGAACGTGTTTTAAATGTGAATCGGATGTTTTGGAATTTTTTAGCCCATGTGTGCGCTAGGTGCCTAAAAAAAGAGATCGGGAAAATTTGAAAATTTTTAAAATGCGATAACTTTTGACAGAGCTATTCAGTAATTAATTTTCAGGACATATTGGTATTATTTAATTATAAATTTATGTAGCTTTTAATGAGCGTGTAGGCAACTCTGTAGCTAAGACAGGCACTGAAAATGGAAACTTCCAAATCATCGTCTCTCTTAAAAAATGCCGCTTCTTCAAAAAAAGCTACTCGTATGTAAATCTTATGCAATTTTTACATGGATAAAGTAAAACATTTGATATGGTACAACGGGCACGCCTGGTAACCCTTGCCCAATTTACCTAAATTTTTAGCATCAAAAACTTCTGTACACGGAAACTCACGATCCGATGAGCAGAATTAATTGAAATTTTTAGAATGTATTGGCCTTAAGTAGGACAAAGTCTGATAGAAGTGATTTTGAAATGCGTGGTTCTGTGCCAGTGGTGCCATCTTGAAAAATCACTAAAAAAGATAACTGCTTTTAGCCCTATAAATTCAGATTCAATAGTTCGATTTTGACGAAACTCACACAGTAACTGGACCTTACTTTAGACCGCGTTTGGTAGAAATTTGATCGAAAAATTCGGTTGAAGCTGCCATCTATGATAATTTTGGTGTCTTAAATTTGAAAAAATAAAAATTTGGTTGTAAAAACATTCAAACCATCGAATATCCTAAAAAAATGTACGTTTCTCACAAAAAAACCAATCTGTATACAATTTGTATGCTTTGTCTACACGTTCAAAGTAAAATTTTGGAAATTGCATGTCCGACAAGAACGGTAACCCTTTCTCAGTTAACCTATATTTTTAGCATCAAAAGCTTCTGTTCACGGGAACTAACGAACCAATAATCAGATACAGCTGAAATTTACAGAATGCATTGGCCTTAAGTAGGACCAGGTCTGATAGAAGCGATTTTAAATTGTGGTCAACTCTGTGTCAGTGGTGCCATCTTGAAAAATTACAAAGAAAAAAAACTGCTTTTTGCCATATGAAATGTGAAGAAGTTACCAGATATGTATGAAATTGACAGAGTAGCTGAACCTTACTCTAGAGTCTGTTTGATAGAAATTTGGTGGAAAAATTCGATTGGTGCTGCCAGCTATGGTAATTTTTGTGTCGTTGGTTTTGAAAATTCGCTCAGGAAAATAAAACTGTTTGCACTATAACTTCCAGTGTAGTCATGAACTCAATACGAATTTCATACAATTAATGAAATCTATTATAGACATTATTCAGGCCAAATTTGGTTGAAAAGCCACGGTAGGGTTGCCAGCTATTGTTGGTTTTGTGTTTGTTTGCAATATCTTTATTAAGCGGTTTTATCGTAGAATTTTCAAATGGTAATGATATTGTAGTGACAATAAACAGCAAATATTAAGCTTTCGATTAATTGAAAAAACTCGCTGCAGGTAACCCTAAATTTCTTTATACTCCTATAAATTCGAATGTAATATAGCAACGTGAAGTAGATTTGATGTATTCTTGGCTTTGATACTGGCAAAAGGTTGCCAGCACGAGTCGGTTGTGCTACTTTTGTATCAATAAATGCTTACAGTTAGTATTCATACCGGAAACATTTACAATGAAAATAAATAACCAATGTTTCAATTCCCAAAGCTCTGCAAATTTTTCGGATCGCAGCCCCAAACACCAACTTCAGTTACAGTGCTGCAGGCACTGAGCATTTTCTTCACTGCTGTTGTATGAGATGCTGCTTTCAAAATTTTGTGAAATAAGCATTTGATAACGAATATAATTTACCCGTGTTTTGCTCTCATAAACGTTGAAATTCATACCAGTGGTAATATCTGAAACCTTCCACCATATGAGTTATAATGCATTCTTAAGACCAAAGTAAAACATGGCGTTTGAAACAGTTTTGCCATAATAAGCAGCTCATGTGGTGGAATATGCACTCAAAACCTGCACGATTCTTCTACTGTTCCTCGAACATTAGTGTTTCTAGCGGTTCAGGTGCGCTAGAGTTTTTTTCAATACATTATTTTTGAAATATCTTATTTTCTTATAATATCGTGCAACCCTTATTATAACATGTTTTGTAATGAAGTATGAAAAAGTATGAAAATCATATTTTCATGTAATAAAGCTGAAAAACACATTCATCTTATTACAATTTAAAAGAGTTGGTTAAAGGCTATTATTTAAAATAATATGCTAAATAATCATACTTGCAATGCATGATCATATGAAAAATTTCGCTGCAGCTGTCATTAAACCACCTACCCATTTCGTAAAGAGTTCACAAGTGTCACCAATTAAGAAGGTTCCATTTCGCATTGGATTTTTTATTGGCCTAATGCTTTGCATGATAGTTAATTAAAATGAGACATTTATGCATGATATTGCCAGAAGGAGCTTCATACGAGAGGGAAAACTCTCCGCCATGACAAGTTTATTCCATCAGTTCATCTGCAGAAAAAATGAAAGTGAACAGTAAAGTCCTGCATGAGTTAACTAATATATACTTCATACACTCTACGGTAGTAAACGGAACTCCGTTTGCTTTAAGAGTTCTGCTTGCACGATTAAACGAGCATTCAAAAAGACCCATGATCCAGCTGGTATTTTTAGCGCCGTGTATTGTTAATGCAAAGTGCTTTCCGACTTCCCGCACTTTGTTCGTGAAGCCAGGAAGCACGGCAGGATACTTTCATGTAGGATGTCGAAATAATCTAACTTAATCCAATTAGTATGGGATAAGGAAAAGAACTCCAAACGACATTCGAGTCTTGTAGTAAGAATCGTCAATTTTTAGACGAAAAGCACCAGAAAGAATGGAAGCGTAACGTGGACTCATTGCCGTGGTCTCATTCTCCTCGGTACGCTATTTGCTTGAACGCTATAATGTTATACTTTTTTTTTGCTCACGAGATTCGGAAAGATATGAATGACAACCTTACTCTATTTAAGAGAGTATGGAGAAGGCTCTCTTGTTAACGGAAATGTAAAGATATTTTGCAAATGGGTTTCTGTTTGGACTTTCTTTTATGTGAGTGATAATTACCGCGGCTTGATTTCGGAGTGATTTCACTAGGTGAAAAGATTGATTGCATGATAGCATTTATGAAGATTTGAAGATCTATACTTATTGGATTTGGATTATTTCGGGAGTTGGTTCCAAAGCAGCATTATATAAAGAACGAATTTTTTGTAAATATTTAGTATTTTTATACTGTTTTCGGCTTATGCTATAACTTAAGTAAGGCTATATTAGCTTAACTTAGTGTAGCCTGTACTTCAAGCAGAGTGACCACACATTTGATTGAATGCAATTTTGTATCGTGATAATACGCTTTTTCTAATTGTTAAATTCGAAGAAAATCTGTTAAAGTTTTCCAAATTTTATACTGAATATGAAACTAAATGTTTTCATTTTGCGTTTCGGATCTATTTTTGCGTGTTCATTCAGAGCTATTGGTTAGCGACAGATCTTGCCATTATTTAGCAATAGCAAAAGCTATTTTACAACAGTGGTTATCGTACTGGGCACATGATATCATAAAACAACTTGGAAATTGGATTATAGCAGCCAGAGCATCGTGTAAAAGGTCAAATTGGATTTTTGGCATCAATACAATTAGGTTTAAGGCCAATGTTCGTGTGTGTGCAGTAGAGGAATTTGATATTCCACACAACTGTTTTTTTTTTCAATGTGGCGGTACGCATGAACTTTATGGATATGCATGGCTAGGTCCACTTCTTACTCTAGCCAATATCCTTCCAAATTTTGCTGGTATACAATGCACCCGAAATAAAGCTTCCTTACAAATTAATTCAGGTTTGCATTTTATTACAGAAATTTATTTGTAACTTTATTGATATGCATGGCTAGGTCCACTTCTTACTCTAGCCAATATCCTTCCAAATTTTGCTGGTATACAATGCACCCGAAATAAAGCTTCCTTACAAATTAATTCAGGTTTGCATTTTATTACAGAAATTTATTTGTAAACTCTAAGAATTGGCTTTCATTTCCGAATGTTTCTAAATGCTGTAAATTGTTTACAGTGTAAAATGATTTTGGTTAAGTTTCTTAGGTTTTCTGATATTACATATCCTCAATAAAAAAAATCGCTCGTGCGTAGCAGCAAACTGTATTTGAGACAACGTAAGTAAATAAAAACTTTTCCGGAAAAAAATAATTTCCATCGAAAACAGATTTGTGAGCTTAGATACTTCGATTACGCTCTCAAGTGGCATATTATGTAAGCAATAAGTAAGCAGCAGAATAAGTTATTTTCGGAAAAATTCAATTATTTCTTGACATTGCGAATGTTTTGAAGAGTCTTTAGAATACTGGATGCTGTTGTATTCTAGACTGATATAACTTTGAGACAATTAATTTCAAACTTTCTGTCGAGAATACAGACTATATGGGTAGTTGTCGGAAAATAAAATAGAAGGTCGCCTAAAAAACATGTACACACGTACAGTCACAAAAGTATAAACTGAAATCGATCATGATACTGAATTTCAAAATTATCTAAATTTATCGCAGTCGCAATTCTTAACAATTCTAGTGTGTTCTCAGGAGCAGTGATAGGACACCCCCATAAGAATATTCATTTGTCGCCTCTATTCTCAAGTACCAGTCGGATTCACCTTCCGATAGCAACAATCTCTGCGTTATGCATCCACTTTACTAAGACGTCATTCACGTCATGAGTTTTCGCAGCTTCGCATAGTTCCACAAAGGGCGCGCAGCCAAAGGCCCTACCCACCTTTTTAAATTACTCCCTCAACTCTGAAAACCAGAGAATGAAAGGCTGACTCGCACGATTTTCCTTGCTGATACGCAAATTGCTCATCACTCAAAGGATAAAACTTAAGCGCTCTTGTGCATATGTGCCGTTCAACAAGTACCTCCAGGCATTTCAGCATAAACGAAGTTAAGCTGATTAGTCCAAAGTTCGATGGACATGAATAGCCATCGCTCTCTGGTTTAGCTATAAAGATGACCTTAATCTGTCGTAAAGTTTACGGAACATAACTTAATGCTAAGCATGCCCAACAGATTTCTCTTAAACCTGCCTCTTAAATCTGCCGGTCAATTACCTTCTTTAGCATAACAGGATAGATGCCATCAAGGCCTTTTTGCAACCTTCTGACTTCTTAACTGGGGACCTCAGAACTAGCTATGTGCCAGTATTTCTGACTACTTGGATAAACAGAAGGTTTGGTCAAGAGAGTGATGCCCCTTGCAATTCAGTAAATGGAGCACCCAAAAAATAGGTCCCAAGTATTATCTGTAAAAACTCTTTTTGGACTAAGTAAGTCCAGCTTAACTGATTGATCTTTCTCTTTAACCTTGTTAAGCGTCGATATGTCACGTGCACCATCCAGTTCCTCATAGAACGATCTAACTCGAACGATTTAACTCTTCGAAGTTCTCATCAAATTTTTATAGGATTAAAGCGAGGTTCTGAAAGCGATCCAGTCATCCCTAAGACTGCTCCTACAAGCTGAATTGATAAGTTTTCTGGTACTTTTACTGACGTTTTCCAGTTCTTGGCTCCACTAGGCAACCGTCTGGCCTTATCTACTCTTACTGATTGGACAGGCCTATTCAAAGCCACCTATTATGCCGCTGTTTAGAGTGCCGAACCGGGATTCTACTGCTTTTGGCAATTTTATGCAAATATTTTATTTTTTATTTACTTCGAAAAAAATATACGCAAGTTCAAAAGTCAAAAAATAGCTAACTTTTCTTGGTAGTTAGTTTCTGGCTCAGCTAACACGTTCGTAATTCAAGCGTTTCGATAAAAATAAAAAACAATTTTAGACCAAACCAACCTCAAATTTCCTGCATCAGCCATAATTTTCTGTTGGTTTTTAACGTTTCAAATCGACCTAATCCTGACAAAAATCTGACCAAAATTTGGTGCTACTATGAGTCGTTTACTCAGTGGTGTGGCGTGACAATTTACCGAAGGGAAGCAATTGGTTGATGTCCATGGCTGACGTCCATGGTTGATTACGCTTTCCGCAAATTCATTACGTGTAATAAAACCTCTGTACAAAAGCACCCAGGAATTACTAACGGGGACGTGAGAGTAGACGTTATGTATTCTTATGAAAATAAAAGTTCACAGTCCTTCACACAATAAGAAACCATATGAATATTTATCAGTAAAATAATAACATTCCTAGAACTAGATATATAATATTTTTTAAAGTGGCCAAACTTCGAAGAATTGAAAAGATTTAAACATCTGAAACTTTTTAAGGATGAAAACCTTGACTTTATTTTAACGATTATGCTACCAATTATTTCGACGTAAGCACTTGTAAAGAATGATACAACATTCTCATTTATTCAATTATGCACCTTGCTGTTTAACGACGTTTTGGTGTTTCACAAATCAACCATAAATCGTTCCCAATTACCGTGAAAATATTTCTTGAAGCTTGTTTTTGATCTTCAAATTTTGCCATTTTGTGAATATGATACAGTATATTACATTCTTAGGACTGAAATATATCGATTAGTATGTTTTTTTTACATTGAACATTAAACAGAAAAACAAACTAAGAATCTTTAAGTAAAATAAAAAGCCCACTCTCACCATTAACGATCTCTCCGCCTCAATTAGCACTATCATTTTCAGTTATATATTCCACGAGTTATTTTAATTGCTCTTTATTATAGAAAAATTGTTAAAAATAACCAACCATTAAAAGTCCACCGTTTCGGAGCTAATTTCTGAAGCATTTTTTGACGAATAAATACAAAGCAAATAAAATTATTGTCGTTGTTGAAAAACCAGTAATAGATTTGGTAAATTCTGCATTCGCGTATACTATTGCACGATTTAGATAAAATCAAATTTTGTCGATGTTCGAAGAAATGAATATATATTGCGTTTGTATCCATTTGTTTTATACATGTTTGCAAACCAGTTGTTTTGGCAGATATTACAGAGGCTCCTCAAGGCTTTGAATTTTCGGACAACATGCAATACAAAGTTAAATGAACGGGACGCATTTTGGTTATCAGAAACATCAGTGAGATTTATGAAAGTATCTTTATCTGCACCGAAAGAAGTAATGTAACCGAAGGTTGTTGAAAGTTGTGATCGATATGGTATATCGGTTGTTTTATCTAATATTATTGCTATGAATTTGCTTTTCTGAATTGCATTACAATGATATCGTTTTGAAACTAATGAGATCATTTTGAATATAATTTGATGTGCCGGAAAAAACCTTTGCTTGGTCCAAGTGAGCTGGCAATTATCGGTTATGTACTGTCAAAATATTTATTGTCTTTAGGTGATTTACCCCTATTGTAAGAATACACATTTTCATTATGACTATGTAATTGTTCTTCTTGACATCCTAAATGACACACAATGTTCATTATCTTCATTGTTTCTCAATTTCTCCTAACTGTGAGCAATATCACTGAATATTTATATTGACTACTCAGCAATTCTTCAAATCACCGGAAACAAACTTGAAAAGTAAAAGGACTATTTGTACCAGGCCTGTTCACAGCTTTAGCATTATTTAAATAACAAAATCCGATATTTCGCCAAATGTCTGAAAAGCTCGAAAATAGTAGACATAACCAGCAAAATTATTTTTGTTTAAGATTACAACCGATAATCCGTTCCGAGTTTTTCATTTATTAATTTTCCGATCAAACTACCGAGTAGATACATCTCTTTGATATAGAGACAATTTACGAATTCAATTTCGATCGATCCTGGTTGATGATGTTTTTTTTCAGCAAATTACCGAGATCCAATTATATTAAAATTAGATAAGTTGACGAATTCTAAAATATTGACCCACAGAACAAGTGAACACATTCACCTATTTCAACCTTTCTCTATTTCAAATATCAATCAAAAGTATCATGCAATTTTACACAGTAATTTTACACATTTAATTCGACACAATTCTAGTCTACAGCTTTACCTATTACTACATTGAAATATTATTACCAAATCCTATAGGTTATAAGTGACTAAAATCCGCCGCCAATTGAAAACACCTTCATAAAAGTTTCCATACAAAATAGAACACACAAAAAATAATGTCATAATATAAATCATAAATAACACACATAAAATAACGACTTATCGAATCCAGAACATCTGGTAATGCTTGCCACATCTCGTAATTCAAATTCGCTCACAGCAAGCATTTTTCATTCACAAAAAAATCTGTACAAGCAAAGCAAAATGATAACAATAACAATTTACCCTGCTACTAGTGAGGGGAACGCAGGAATAAGTTCCACAGTAGTCATGCGTTCGCAGCTCCGCTCTGAGTGTCTCTCTTGAGAAGATAATTTCCCCTTGGAAGCAACATCTTCATTGCTTCCAAACATACCGTATAGACACATGTTTTTTAATGACGTCACAGTCTAGTCTATATGGGGTCAAATAAATGCTCGTAGATGCAATTTTTATATTGCTTCCAAGTCGTGGTTGTTCGTTCATTATTTTGATTCTGTGGTGTTACCAGATCAACTATGTGAGATGTTCACAATTTGATTTGAGAATTTTTTTTATAAATGTTTATATGCGGTTATTTCACGATTTCGAAGTGAAAACTATTAATTTAAAACTCATGTCAGCCAAATGTAAGGGAAGCAATGCTTCCCTTGCTTCCATGAACGCCACGCCACTGCGTTTACTGGCTGAATTTGAATCAGCACGTGTTGAATTCTCCTCATGAGAGTAAAGGTGCGTTTGAATCAACTGTAGCTCAAAAGTTGTTCTAAAAAAGTGGAAATTGTTACGAAATTACAAATAAAGATTAATATAGAGGGTACAAAGAAAAAGTAGTTAACAGAAGAATGATGACTGAAGGCTTTTGAATCACGCTGGCTAATAAAATTAATTATATCAAGCATAAAAGTTTTTGCGGAGGAAATTTATCCTTTTCGCATGTTAAATACTTATTTGAAGAAAATTAAACAACTTTGACTAAATTCATCGTGTATGTGTGTATAAATTCGATAAGCATCTCCCGCAAAAAGCTTACATAATTTCTGCCAGTGCGAACGGCTCACCTGATTTCATTATCAGCTCAAAAATGACTTGATGTAAGAGTGCAGTGCAATCGAACAATTAATACCTTATAAACGAGCATGGATATGAAATTGAAAATTGCAAATCAAATAACTACTACTTATCACGCTCACTTTAATTAAGGAAAATACTCATTTTATGCCATCCAAAGTGGAAAAGTTATAGTAATAAAATTCGTAGTATGTTTCCTGTTCACAAAATATTTTTGCGACAAATACTACAGCTTGGTTTAAAGTTTTTACAAGAAAAATTTTCCTAAAAGCTATTTATTAATAGTTTCGAAATCCGCATGCATGTGCCCACAGCATCAAAACCCATCGAATACAAATCGGCAGCGAAAGGAAAAATGTCGGATATTTGCATATGACAGGACAAATCATCCCACAGACTTAGATCAGAATGCAAATAGGCTGCTCACATTCAACCTCATCGTTCTTTTTGCCAGCATCAGCTTGGACCTGACAAGGAAGAAACGGAACGAGTTTAACTATGCGCCAGGACGGCCATGCGGTTTATGTTAGCCTATATACACATATTTATACGACACAGTACAAGGTTCAAACTTATATAATGTGCTGTTCGAATTCAGGTCGCACAAAGTCGAGGTTCCAAGTCGATCATGGAAAAACACCTGAGCACGTCCTTGTAGGTTATGGGTAATCATAGATAATTTGCATATTTTGTTATTTTCGGTGCACACATTTTCAGGCATAATTGAAATCGATGTGACATAGCATGGACTAAATGATCGAAATTTGTTTGAAAATAGATGCAAATTGATAAAGGCACATAGGAATCATTTATGTTGACTGAATTTATAGAAAATAAGGTGATATATAAGTGATTAATACTTTAAAAGTCACGAAAGACGCATTGCATGCAATCAAAGACGAAACTAAAGCATAAAACTTCATAATTGAAATAAGTAACATTTTCGAATATATTCAAATAAAACCCCTGTCAGCTTCAACAAACAGAAGTCATTTCATGGTTTACTGTAACCGACTCTAAAACATTTCATCAAGGTGATTTCACAAGGCACACAGCAATTTTCAGTCTAATATTGTTAAATACTCCATAAGTGGCCAGTTTTCTCATAATTCGATGAATCGTGGCAAACGAGGACAAGGCTTGTCACGATGTCATAGCCTCTCCCTGTTGAAACTTTTGTAGCTTCCGGTAAACTGATTGAAGCACAAGTAGACACTTGAATTCCATTAGTTTCTAGGATGCTCTATAATTGCCAACTTTAAATTCCAATCGCTATACCTTGACCGTACACTTTAAGGGACTAAATAGAGTTAGAAAACACTTCAGAGTGACCTTCGCAGGTTAGTGACTTGGTTAGAGAGCATGTTATTTAGTTCAAGGGTAAATTAAATAGGTATAAAATAAACGGCGAAATCATTGGATATATTTTGCAATGATATAGTTTGTTTGACGTTGTTTGTTCGCCGTGGCTGAAAATTTGGTATCAAGAGACTCTGTGAGTGGACAATTACTTCTTACGGAAAGACCGTATTCAGACGTTTCAACATTTTGTTAATACAATCCATTATACATTTTTTTTTGGGATTTATCTGATCTAGATATGTTTTTTGTGTCATAAAAACAGTCTGGAAAATGCAGGAAATGAGCTACAATGCGGTTAAATGCTTTTAAATATTCAAGAGTAGAATGTATACGGCTATCCATTTCGTGGTTGAGAGAGTAAACTTGAAAAAAACATCATTTTAATTTACCTTGCCATTATATGTGAAACACAATATCGTTCAAATGTCCTGGACGGGATATTTAACAACACTCAATCCTTTTGAGGTAATTTTCAATTACTTTCCGGCACATTTCGGGTAATATCTCGGCCATGACTTTACAATAATCGGCTTTCAGTTCGTCCCGAGTTTGGGGATTTTTTTCGCATACCTTTACAAAAAGCAACCCAGATGCGTTAAGTCGCAGGATCTTGGAAGCCAGTTCACATCAGCCGATCGCGAAAGAATACGTCCTGGAAATTTCTTTTCCATAAGAGGTCGATTTGTCTGTGTTTCGTGACCTGTTGCCCTATTCTGTTGAAACCATATATAGTCAAGATCATAATCTTCAATTTTCGTCCAAAAATAATCGATTACAATGCGGTCACAACACTCAGAATTGACGGTGATTTCAAAAAACTTCTCACAAAAGTTAGATCAAATTATATTAATGTTGTATGCAGCATATATTAATGTTGTATGGCCGCCGATTCATATATATATATATATATATATATATATATATATATATATATATATATATATATATATATATATATATATATATATATATATATATATATATATATATATATATATATATATATATATATATATATATATATATATATATATATATATATATATATATATATAATATAATATAATGTATATATGATATATTATTATATAAGTGGTATGGACAATTGAATTGAATATTATATCAAAATATAATTTACATCATTAAAGCTTCGCAAAATATGATCTAATATTCAAACTAAAAGCATTTTGTATGATTGAAAGTTTCTGTAATCTGGCGTAAGGTGGCGGTAGGCGTGAACTAGGCGCCGGCCCCTACGCTTCGAAGCTTTAACTGGTCTAGCTCTCAAACGACTTTTACGCCCATTATGAAACTTGGCAAGGATTATCTACACACTGTTAGCTGTTTTTAGACAAAAATAATTAAAAAAAAAATTTACAGTCGAACTTTGTGAAATTGAAGTTTCAAAAATTTTAATAAAGAGGAAAGTAGCGTAATATGGAATACCATTTTGTTGAAGGGACATAATGTTATTACTAACCAGTCATATATTTTTAAGTAAGAAATAAACAGCGTTGTTTTAAATATATTATTTGTCAAAGTAAAATTGAATACAAATACAAAATAACAAATGGGTACCTAAATTTGGAATAGGTACCCAAATATGGAACATAAGCGTACTTCATTGGTTTGATAAAAAAAATTGGCATAAACATCTCAAAACAAAATAGTTATGGCCAATAAACTAACAAAGTTCAATTCACTTCACTAATGTGCCCAAAGCCCACACATTATGCACTTGATCCAAGTTTCTCCTTTATTATCCTCGGAGAAAAGTCCTTGGCAAAACATGCATTCCGCATTGGCAGAATCAGGAGATTTTTGGCCTATAAGCTCACCATGTTCACTGTCTGCGTTAAACTGGATAACGCTCTGTTCCTCAGAGTCTTCTTCTTCAGAATAAGTCTTATTATTCTTTGCTCGTTTATTTCTCATGTTATTCTTTGTCTTGGCCAATTTAATTTCTTTTGCTTTTCTCTTAATATTTTTTTCTATCAAATCATTTTTGTAGAATGATGATGTTATAACTGCTGCTACTGTAGCTTTTCTTCCCCTATTAGACACTTTTCTTCTTTTGTCTGGCACTGGACATATGGCATACGGAGTCACCAAATCTAGACTACTGGGGTTAAGTCTGGAAGTCGAGGGTTCAGGTTCTGCATTAGAACCTGTGTCTGTTACAGGTATTTCTGTTAGGGCTTGATCAGTATTAGATCAAGATTTCATTATAGTCATATTGGTTGTACAACAATCTCTGACAGCATTTTGCTCCGCAGCAATGTAGTCAATATCACTGAATACATTTTTATTGAAAGGCCATAGTCCTGTGACGAAAAGCCATTTGCTGCTATCTCACCTGTTTGTGCTTTCAAGTAGCATCTGCCGAATAGCTCCACAATATCATATGGACTTAGAGGTATATTGTTGTTTCTTATCCACATACGAATTTTTTCACTGTAGTAAGTTTTCAACGGCCCCATAAAAGTTTCGTCCAACAGCTGGAACTTAAGAGTTGTATGTGGAGGTAAGGATACAATTTCCACGTTATTTTCTCTCGCGATGTTGAATGAAATGCTTGAACCAATCGGTAAAGATGTTCGTTTGAATCCACCCTGATGAATGAGCAACTCCAACAGATGCTAGCGGACAACCTTTCATTAGCTGAGCGCTCATAGTTTTCCTTGGAAATATAATGAAAAGTGGCACAAAATGACCAGTAGCATTCATGCAAATACCTTGTCATAAGAGATCTTCTTTCCGCTCTAGTAAGCAAAGCTATCTGACGTTTCCCTCTGTGGCCGACGATTTGGGGTATCTTACTTTGTACAATTGTTAAACCAGTTTCATCTACGTTGTATATACGGTTAGGTGGATAGTTATTTTGAGTGTAAACTTCTTCGAGAAGAGTGAAAAAGGCATCCACTTTTTCCTTCTGAAATTGAAATGCTCTGGCAAAAGACTTAACTGTTGGTTTTCGTATTGAAAGCTTCGTCTTATGAATAACTTTAACCACTTTTTTCCAGCCATACCTGATTCAGCGAACGGATGCTGCAAGTTGTTACGCTTTGCTAGCATATATGCCGTTCTGCGAAGATCGTTTCGCGTCAAACCATAAAACTTGCTCTCCATAAATAAAAGGTACTCTACCAGCTGACATTCAAGTTTTGCACCCAATACTGGCTTTCTTCTTAAAGTAGTGGTTGCTGCCTTTTTTGGGGACTGTTCATCTTTTTGGCATTTTAAATATCCCATTTTCTTCTCCTGAACGAAATTTATTGATTCCGCGATTTTTTCTTCATTCCAGATCTTACGTTTTTTGGTCGATTGTAAAGCCGCCATTCTACAGATACAAATAACATATATTACCAAGAGAAATAATAGCAAGTACCAATCAGTGGACATAGTAGGACCTTATTATGGACTATTCCATAATTAGCCACCACCGACTGTCCATATTTGGATGTTCATATGCGTCCAAACTTGTATCAATATTTTTTCAAGTCACGTTACTCAAATCCAAAAGGCCGCAAAATATTGGTACAAGCATTATATTGACGCTTAAAAATGTAACACATATGTACCAGTGCATACATATTTACCAAAAATATTCATTTATAATATACCTTTCAAAGTTTCGCAGTGAAGACAATACAAAATACTTCTATCACAAGCACTATATTCTTTCAACTGACACGCTCCCGTGAGTATGATACTAAAGTGAGCGAATGAAATAGATGGAGGTCGCGTGTTGCCTTTGCAACTTATTTGTTCCGAGAAATATATTCCATAAGAAATCAAGGTATTCTTCTATATACATTTCCCAAAAATAAGAATTTTTTTTAAATATCCAAAAATGCATTTAATAAGCCCATTGTATGAAGCATCAACTCGAGTGCTTTATTTATTTTCATGCTACTTTTTAAAACTACATAATGTGATTCGAAATAGCGTATACCTGCCGGTTAGTCAAATTTTTAAAACCCTTAAGCTCGCTAACCAGACTTAATATTGTAAAAACATTCGAGAAAATATATACGTATAGCATAATCAAATATTACTAAAATTAGGAGTCTCAAAATTTTTAACTTGTCCGCTTCATGTGGAATGTCTCTATAGTCGCATTGAACTTGAGGCAGTGGAGATAGCTGGTTCAAAAAAATTCTGACTATTAGCCCTTGATGTATTTGAAGTGTTTTATTATGTTATGTCCTAAGTACATTTTGTCATTTCATTATAGTGCTGATTAGCATAAAAATTCCCACTGTCATCCTTAAAACACATTTTTTACGAAGTTAGTGGTTGGTTCAATTGATGTCAAATTTGCACCGTTTGGTCTAATCTTCTCTTCGGTGTGTTCATAGGTGTTCTAAATTATATTTATTTACAAATTATGAATTGCATAATGCTAACGCCATAAAAGCCAATATTCATCACATGGTTCAAGTAACAGTACTTTAAATTGATTAAACAGTATGATCAAATCATGTCGATATATTGCACTTTTGTGAAAACAGACCGGAGGAGGTCAAAAATCACGTTTGGATTTTCATGCCATAAACCATTTATTTAAACTAATAAAGATTTTACATAAAAATGTAAAATGGTTGTAGCTTAAAATAATATATTTCATCTCAAAGTGCTCAAAGTGTCTTTGATATGGCCAGGAAAAAATTGTTTTCTACTTGTGATTTTATTTGAATAAAACAGTCTGCCACATGGAAGAAATTGGGTAATTGCCTTCGATTCTATTGCTCGTTTGTCAAGTAAAATATGCAACTTATTGCCTCTTATTTTTGTCTGACAAGGACGTTGTATGTCGAAACCAAGTATGAAATGCTACTTGATTATGTATGTATGTAAATTATTTAGCAACTGTAAATTATAAACTTACTTCGGATGATTGTTTCCTGTTTCACGGAGAATATGGAAGTCTTAATGTGCTTCATTCCTGTTATTTCCTACGTTATGTGTTTTGTGAGACATATATAAGACAAAACCCAAAATGATTGCCACATCCCATATTTTCCAGCCGTTTAGAGTTGTAAAAATTAACTTGAAAAACCACACATGTCACATACACGTCTCATGTTTTGAAATCTATTGAAACGATCTCAATTATATTTACCTAGCACTAACCGAAAACAACTACTGCATATCATCACGTTGTTACTAATGTTCGAAGAACATTAGTTAGTATTAAAATCGATTCGGCAAAAAGTTCATATTTGTATATATATATCTATATATATATATATATATATATATATATATATATATATATATATATATATATATATATATATATATATATATATATATATATATATATATATATATATATATATATATGTATATATATATATATATATATATATATATATATATATATATATATATATATATATATATATATAAATATATATATATATATATCAGTATATACACATATAAATATACATATATATATATATATATATATATATATATATATATATATATATATATATATATATATATATATAATATATACATATATATATATATATATATATATATATATATATACATATATATATATATATATATATATCATCAAAAAAATTCAGTGTCTATTTCTCGGGAACGCGCCATCCGATTGAGCTGAAACTTTCAGGATACATCGGTGTATATGCAGAGTAGGAAATGTCAATTATCTTTAACCCTTTGGCGTCGGCGGCCATTTTAGTGATATTTTTAATATACCTAATATTCCGTACAAAAAAAATTTTTGCACAAATTGAGGTAGCTGAATGAATTTCGAAGGTGTTTTAAATGTGAATCGGATAGTGTTTTGGAATTTTTCAACCATATGTGTGCGCTAGGTGCCTAAAAAGAGAACGGAAAAATTTGAAAAATTTTAGATTGCGATAACTTTTAACAGAGCTATTAAATCATTATAAAACTTCCAGAACATATTGATATTATTAAGTTGTAAATTTTTGTATCTTTTAATGAGCATGGTGGCTACCCTGCAGCTAGGAAAGGCGCTGAAAGTTGAAAACCTTCAAATCATCTACTCTCCTGAAAAATGTCGTTTCTTGAAAAAAAGGCACTCATATATAAATATTATGCTTTGTTAACACAGTCAAAGTAAAAAATTTGAAATTTTATAACGGGCACGCCTATTAACCCTTTCCCAATTAACCTATATTTTCAGCATCAAAAATTTTCTGTTCACGGAAACTCACGATCTAATAATCAGAATTACTTGAAACTTACAGAATTTATTGGTCGTAAATAGGACCAGGTCTGATAGGAGTGATTTTGACATGACAGCAATTTTGTGCCAGTGGTGCCATTTTGAAAAATCACTAAGAAAAACAACTGTTGTTGGCTCTGTTAATTCTGATTCAGTCATTCGATTTTGACGAAATTCACACAGTAGCTGAACCTTACTTTCAACCACGTTTCATAGAAATTTGGTTGAAAAATTCGGTTGAAGCAGCCAGCTATGGTATGTTGGTGTCTGAAATTTGAAAAACCTCTGGCGCATCAGAACCACTAGGAACATTAATGTTCGAAGAACTGTAGAGGATTTGTGCAGATTTTGAGTGTGCATCCTACCACTACTTACCTTTCCTACTTAAAACTGATACACCCTAAGTAATAATAGAATCTAAGCTTATTTTAATTTCGGTTACTTCATTGAAAGTTACTGCGGTAGAAAAGTGTTTGGGATTGCCATCCAAAAAATGTCCAGAGCTTAGAAAATTTAAACAATGTTTACTTATTTTCATTGCAAATGTTTGCGAGGAAAATAATTAATGCAAGTATTTATTGGAACGAAAATTACAAAAAGGCTTATTGCTAGCAGCCCTTAACTAGCACCGTCGCATCTGTCTTACGTTAAAGTCAACCCGCTCCGCGAATTTCGTATTGATCCGATGACTGCATTGAAAGTTATAGGGATGCAAAGAAATTTAAGGTTACCATTCGCAAAAGTTTTCAAATTATCTAGATCTTAATATTTGGTGCTTATTTTCACTATAAGATCACTACGATTTGAAAATTCTATGCTAAGCCGCTTAGAAAAGGTATGCCAAAAAAAATACCAAAACTACCATAGCTGGCAACCCTATTATTGTATTGAACTAAAATTTCTATTGAATATTGCTTACAACAAGGTAAATTTGCCACATGAATTTCGTTATGATACCATGACTCTACTGGAAGCTATAAGGGAAAGAGCTTTTTTTCCTTAACGAATTTTCCAAAGTTAAGGTACAAAAATTTTCATAGCTGGCAGCTCCAACCGAATTTTTCAACCAAATTTTAACCAAACGTGGTTTAAAGAAAGGTTCAGGTTCTGTGTGAAAAACGATTGAATCAGAATTTATCTTTTTATTTATCTATTTTAATGATTTTTCAAGATGGCACCACTGGCAGAGAATCGCCCGCATTTCAAAATCACTTCTATCAAACCTGCTCTTATTTAATACCAATACATTCTGTAAATTTCAATTAAATCTGCTGATCGGATCGTGAGTTTCCGTGAACAGAAGTTTGTGCCTATATAAACAAAGCATAAGACTTCCATATGAGTGGCTTTGTTTTGAAGAAGCGGCATTTTTTCAAGAGAGACGATGATTTGGAGGTTTTCACTTTCATTGCCTGCGCTAGCTACAGGGTTGCACGCTCATTACGCTCATTGAATAGCTCTGTCAAAAGTTATCGCAATTTAAAAATTTTGAAATTTTCCCGTTTTCTTTTTAGGCACCTAGCGCACACAAGGGGTTGAAAAATTCCAAAACATTATCTGATTCGCATTATAAACACGTTCGAAACATATTTGGTCAACTTTATTTTTGCAAAAATTATTTGTGTACGGAATAATAGGTAGATTAAAAATATCACTAAAATAGCCGCCGGCGCCAAATTGTTAAAAATAATTGACATTTAGTGAGACCTGGACCTATTCTGCATATACATCAATATATTCTGAAAGTTTCAGCTCAATTGGATGGCGCGTTCTAGAGAAATAGGCACTGAACTTTTTTGATGATATATATACACATATATATATATATATATATATATATATATATATATATATATATATATATATATATATATATATATATATATATATATATATATATATATATATTAGGTGTACAACTTTGCTTCCGCCGTTTTGCAATAGATGGCTGTAGCGGTAAGTGGTAGTTGAAATAAATAGATCATAAATGTCATACAATAAGCTTAGGTATTTGTAAACTTAACGTCATCAAAATATTTGTCGATTTATTTGTGCATCATAAAGTTATTCTCGATTAAACATGTCAGCTTACGAGCCAAATTCTCGTCATTTGCGGGAGGTTTTAGTTTTCTTCTTTAATATG